>CM074433.1:7177500-7210000 GCA_037101425.1 Elopichthys bambusa | reverse complement strand
GTGCACTTTGGTCTTCATCAGGCTTCTGCAGAGATGCTTCAGAAACTGTTTGCTTGGCCTGCAAGAAGTGTAATTTAAATGTTGGCGAATAAAAAGACTATATGAAGACTCAAACGTGGCAGCGCGAAATCCTCCAGAAAAGTACCCGCTCAGCTTGTTTGGTGACAAGATCGTTTCTAGTTTAAGATGTGTACAGATGGATCGGCCTTTTCCACATTGACATAAAGGCTCTCATTGAGTCGCCTCATTACCAGGATTAGGCTCTTTTTGCGTCTTTGTACGGCTGCTCCCTCTCTAGCTGCTGAAATCCCTTTTTTCCCCCAAGTTAGCCAGCATATGGCAGCAGCAGCTCCGATCTCTACAGGCCTCCTTTGTTTATCCTCTTATTGTTGCGGCGCGTAATGACAGTTGTAGGCCGTAGATCGGGGTGGAGGGGTTACTTTACCCCAGGGGAGCGAGAGAGAGAGAGAGAAAGAGAGGGCGAGGGAAGAGACAGAGACAGACAGGACTGTGGATTATGGAAATATGAATTGATTTTTTATCCTCCTCTCTTCCACTACCCGCTCTGCTCAAATAGGGACTCTAAATGAGGGGCGAACAGACTGGAAGCTGGCACAGAGGGCGGCGAAATATGAAGTGCGATCCCTCGGCCCCAGAGACTCGCCGTGGCCGCGGTCACCTACAGCTGCCATGTGGAGCAGCTAGAGAGCCGTATATATCTGAATCACAAGGAGGCCATTTTTTGCAAATGAAGCAGACAGATGGAAAAGCGAGACTTTATTGCCCCAATATCTCTCAGATCTCTTTCCGGATGTCAGTTTAAAGAGAAAAATAAAAGAAATTAAACAGATATGCATATGCGGGTTATTATTTCTGTGCTTGCCATAGAAACTGACATTATTTGAAGTTATTTGAAAGGATTTGCTATGAAAAGCCTCATGTTTTCATTGATGACGGGTTAAGGAGCACCAGCTCGTAAATAACTGGAGAGATTAGCTGTTCTCCTCTTTTACTGTTACGTGCAGTAAATATGTCACAGTGCCTTGAACTCTTTACAGCACCGTCTTATGTTTGTGCTCTATGTTTAATCTCAATGGGAAGTTTCATCTGTAATTATTTAGTAACACCACTAAGAAATCACAAATCACTTTTTTCTTCATGCTTGTATAGCACAGTGCAGCATATATTAATGTTGCTTTTTATTAACAGGTGCGGTTATGGTTATTAGGCGGCAGATAGCTTCAAATATTTGCACAGTATTTGTGTCGTTTATATATTTTGACTAATATGAGAGATTTACTGTCCGACCTGTCCCAGTCCTGTTCTTCATCCTCTCCCTGTACTTTGCTCTGAGTTCTCCACCATACTATTAAAAAGCAAAAGCTAATAACAAAAAAGTAAAAAATTAAATAAGTAATGGAAAATATTAATAGTATATTAAAAGATTCATTTTTAATAAAATAAAATAAAATTGTTTTATAATAATAATAATAATAATAATATTTACTTAATAAATAATGTGAAAATATTAAAATATAATAATATAAATATTTATACTATATTACATGTTGTTGTTAATATGGTTTATATTATATATATATTATATTATATTATTAATATTATTATTTTAAATAAAAACAATGATGGGAAAATATAAATATTTATTCTACATTCTGCTGTTATGTTTACATTTTATTTTTATTATAGTTTTTATTATTATTATTATCATTATTATTTTAAAATTAAATGCTCTTTCTGTTGTTTTAAGGACAGGAAATTATGTGAAGAAGAGAAGAGAAGAATACATTATTAAATATATAGTTGTTGCTCTGAAATCTGAGTGGTTGAGCTGTTTTCAGAATTGTTGCAAAATAGTCAATACACAAACCTGTGGCCACACATCAGTCGAATTCTGTGTTAATGTGGCAGATTTCTACATTTCAACTGAAACAGTGAAATTAATGTAATTGTTATGTATTTGTACGTTTTATAAAAACAATAAGTCATCAGAGGTTGTGTTAAACTAGACTTTTTAAGAAAGGCCTGATATCCAGCATTTAGGAGATAATTTCTTGTTTATCTATCTCAAATTTAATCTTTAACCTTGACCTTTCCATGCACATCCTTGAGATTCACACATTTCTCCAGCAATGCTTTGTGTCCCAAAGGGAATAGCGCAGTGCTAACATCACATTCCAAGCCACCAGCGGAGTGTGTTTGACCTGATGGATGTTGGAGAGTTTCACAGGAGCCTCCAGATGTCACCCGGTCCTCCATCTCCTTAGTTAGGCGGTAAACCGGCATGCTGAGTGAAGCTACAGCTCATGTAACAAAGCGAGAAACTGCGTCCCCGGAGCCTCACGGGGCAAATATTTGTCTAGCTTTGACACAGTGTACAATCATATGCCCCAAGCCTGACACTTCATGATTGGTAGCCTTTCCCCCCGCTTCACCCCCTCCTCTGCAGGACACGCACCAGCAGCCCGGGGGGAAGGCCAGCCAGCGGAGCATCTTCAAGGAGCATGAAGAGCGTCGGTATGGTTTCAACACTTTAACATGGAGGGCATGTGCGAGATGAGCCGTGATTGAGGAGAACATCGTCTGCCGGAGCTGGAGGAATGGAAAGGGGGGCCATGCCTTGCTCATGGGGTATCCCTTACTCGTCTCATTTTGGAGATTTTTCTTCAGTTCAGATCTCCAGAGAGTGGGTAATGTGAAGGCCAGGCCCAGTTAGCTGGCCTTTGCATCAGGCTAGTCGAAACATCCTCACTAAGGCCACGCTGTTGCCCGTGGCGTCTGATTACCCTGACCTTAGGGCTTTGAGAACGGAAAAAAGCATTCTCCTCATGGTTTTTTCTGTTAGCAGTGCCAGAAACGCTGGAGGGTACTTGTAGGAAACAGTCTTCATTACATCGGATGTCTCAGACATTGACTGTTCATCAGGAGAGTGACATCTTGCAAAAAAATAAAAAGGATATTTTCAACTCTGGTCTCATGTCTTCTTTGAATGTGGAACGGGGTGATTGTTCATCCGTGGGTTTTACTTCCCTTCGCAGCCACAGTTTCAGTCCAGCTACTGAACTGAAATTAAGAACTGCACGGTGACCTTCCATTTTAAATGTTATATTTAAGTATTCTAGCTCTTGCAAACCTCTTGAGATGCGCATAGCGCGACAAACCTCAGTCGAGGAAGGAAATACTTGTCGTTGGCCCAAAGTGCAGAATGTCCTGGTTTGGTGGAGAAAGAGATAGACGGAGAGAGAGAGAGCATGAGGGGGTGGTGGTTGCATTTCTCAGAGACTCCACACGCTTGATGTAGCTTCTAGCCACAGCTGAGAGAAAGAGAGAGAGAGCGAGCGATCCCGTGGTCCAATGGGAGTTGACAGCTTAAACGCGGAAAATCCCCCAGGCCACTTGGCACTCAATTAATGATGTTTCTGGCTCTGCGGTTCTCGGGCATATGTAGCTGAATCTCAGCTTGGCCCAGTAGAATATCAGTTGTGTATTCTTAAGAACAAAAAACGCTTACCCGTCACATTAATATATTCATCGCAGGGTGTTTTGGAAAATCCTATCCTCTTGCGTTTGCTTTCGAAATTAAGCGAAACCTTGTTGTTTGGACACAGTAATAGCAGCCTGAATATCATAGATACTTGAGGGTGGGCTCTTTTCACTTCGAACCACCTAACATCCACCCCAGAACACCCTGGAAACCACCTAGCAACCGTGTAGTAGCTTATTGATTGCACAAACTTGGCTAATGAGCTAAATTGGATTGAATGTCTATATTCATTTGGAAAATTAGGAATTTAAATAATTTCACACAATTTTCCCTCATTTACATTTCAATATTTTTGTCTCTGTTGCCAGTTTTTGTTTTTTCAGAAACCCTTTTCTCAGGCGTAGCACTATAAAACTGGTTTCCAGTGACCACAGGCCTTGTAAAGTTGGTGTTGGAAGGCTTGGGGTGGTTAGCGTGGAGGTTGTGCATCCACACTGCCCCGTGTCTCGTCCCAGCAGTCCTGTCACGCACTTGTCAGTTCTTGAAGTGGGCAGAGGATCAATACATCACCTGCTACATTTCCTTAAGCAGTCTCACACAGACAGCGTGTTTGTGCGGGAAAGAAATGACCTCTGTGCCAGCACACTGAATATTAGCTTCTTACCACCTAAGGGTCAGCGCAAGAAGCCGCGAAAAAGAAAAGGAAGACAAGGGCTAAAGAAGAGAAATCAACCACCTCCCGCTCTGCTTGGCTCGTTTCAAGTGAAAATGTAATGCCCTGTGTCAATTTGAAACTCTGGAAGAGCTACCCCTTTAGCACTTTGCCTCGATCCAGGGGTGAATTCGGCACTTATTAAAGGCGCGTAGTGCAGGGTCAAAAGCGGCAAGCCAGCAGCATACGATTAAAACGTAATGAAAGGAATCTCGGTTGGAGATTTGAAGGTCCAGAGAAGGCAGAAGATTATTGTATCCCCATTGATGTGCTGTTGCATCAGGCGCTGGTTCTAATAGAGAATATACGCTTTAAGCTACAGCACCTTAAAACTGCATGACAATGTCATAGATGGACATGGCTTTATGTGCTGATCTGAGATCAGGTATTATTAATTTCACGTTTTTATTTAATATCATTATTTTGGCAATATAAAATATGATGTTTTTAAAGACCTAACCTAAAGATATACTGTAATTTGTAATTGTGCAAAAAATGTGCAATTGTAGTAAACCGTTACAATTGCGAGAAATTAAAATGGAGTTGTGAGAATTAATTTAGTTGTAGTTACAAGAAGTAAAGTTGAAGCTGTGAGATAAAACATTGCTAAAAAGTTTAAGTAGTTACGGTTTTTCCTTTAAAGACTAAACAAGACTAAAAAATAAATTCGCAATTGTGCAAAAAATTGCAGTTGTGGGCATTAAATTTGCAATTATGAGAAACCAAGTTGCATTTATAAGAAATAGTCGTAATTGTTAGATAAAGTAGCATTTCTGAGAAACTGTCACCGTTACGTTAAGTAAAGTAGCAATTGTGAAATAAAACATTGCAGTTGTGCAAAATATAGTTTAAATTTTGAGAAGTAGTTACAGTTGACCTTAATTCTTTTTTTTTTTTTTTAGGTATTTAGGCAATAATAGTATGATGGTGATTGCTTTTCTTCTTTTTCTGTTCTGATTAAAAACACAATTTTCATATTGCAGAAGAAAAAATGGGCATCAAAATGGAGTAGATTTACATTGTAGCAGGGACCAGAGCCATATTTAGTCCAGAATGTCAGTAAGCAAACATCTAGCAACCACCCAGAACACCCTAGCAACTACATAATGCTATAAAACCACACCTTAGCAACAGCATATCAACCACCACCAATATTCTAGTTTTGTGGCGGCCAGCTTTGCTCAGGCGAGCAGCGCTCACGTTTTTCCTTCAGTAAAGGTAGTAGTAATTGTAGTAGTAGTAGACGCATTTGATTTTGGACCCAGTAGAGTTTTCGTCATAATAACCACGGGGTGCTGCATGTGTTATGGCCGCGTTCTCTGACACCCAGAGAGAGAGGGATATGGAGAAAGAAAAAGCAGGACTTAATTGGGGTTTGGGGGTACAGTGAACACTGACCTGTGGGGAGATTGGGTTTGAACCTGTCACTGGGATCTCGGTGCCGTCAGCATGGTGGCTCTGCCAGTCTCTGTCTCTCTCTCTCTTTCCTCAGACACACACACACACACAATCACACACTTCTTCCCTGCTGGAGACAGTTCCATAGCGCCGTGTAGACCTGCTGGCTGGCAGAATTTTTAAAGAGCATGGAGGTTTAAAGACAGAAACCCCTGGGGAGGAATCCCACCAGCTTGGAGAGAGAAAGGGGGAGATTGCTGTCTCTCTCTCTATTCCTGTCTTTCTCTTACCTTATTTCTCTTTTCTCTCCTATCTCTGTCTGTCGGTCTGTCTGCCTGTCTGTCTATATCTCTGTTCTCATGCTTTCTCTCCCTTTCCTTTTCTTTCTCCCTCTGTTTCTCGCCACATATCTCTCGCACCCCCTCCTTCCTATATCCCAGTATTGACAGAATGAAGAAATGCTTTTCACTCGCTCATCCGGTGCACCGCTTAGTTCCCACTCACAACATCTTTCTCTCTCCCTTTTCTTTTTCTCTCTTTTCCCCCTCCCTACCGCCCATTCTTGTCTTGCTGTTCCCATCTAAATATTCAACTCTAACATTCACATCACCTAGTAACATTGGCTACGTTCACTCTGCAGCTGAATGTGGCCCGAATCATCTGATTTTTTCCCCCCCTCTTACAGATGTGACACAGAGCTGTTTTTTTTTTGTTTTTTTTTATTATTATTATAGAAGCCCATTTCTGAGTAAAAAAATAAAACTGGTAATTGTGAGAGAAAGTTTAAAATGAGAAATACATTCACAATTGTGTAAAATAGTTGCAATTGTGAGAAAACAAAGTTGCAGTTATGAGAAATAGTCGGAATTGTTAGATAAGGTAGCATTTACGAGAAAATTGGAATGAGGAGAAATAAAGTTGCAATTGTGAGATAGTCACGTGTAAAAAATAGTTGCCATTTTGAGCAGTCGTTAGTCATGTAAAATATTCACAGTTGTGCAAAATAGTTGCAGTTGTCCAAAATAATTACAATTGTGCAAAATAATGTCACAATTGTTGTTGCAGTTGAGAAGTTGCAGTTAAGAAATAGTTACAATAATGAGTTGCAATAACCAAAATTAGTTCAATATTAAAGGGTTAGTTCACCCAAAAAATGAAAACTCTGTCATTAGTTACTCACCCTCATGTCGTTCCACAGCCGTAAAACCTTCGTTCATCTTTGGAACACAAATGAAGATATTTTTGATGAAATTCGAGAGGTATCTGACTTCTCCATAGACAGCAATTTAACCACCGCTTTCAAGGTCCAGAAAAGTGAAAAAACATTGTTAAAATAGTCCATGTGACTGCAGTGGTTCAACCTTAATGTTATGAAGCGATGAGAATACTTTTTGTGGGCAAAAACAAAACAAAAATAACAAATTCATTAAACACTATCTTCTCTTCTGTGTCATTCTCTTTCGCTGTTTAAGTTCAGCGCTTCCAGGTTCTATGTCAGAACGCCGGCTCAGTATTGGCCCGACGCATGAGCAGTACAACGCATGCGTGTGATGCTGATGCAGGAGCCAGCCAATAATGAGTCGGCGTTCTGACGTAGAACCTGGAAGCGCTTAAAAAATATCGATATAATGTATGTTTGTGTTATGAAGATGAACGAAGGTCTTACGGGTGTGGAACAGCATGAGGGTGAGTAAGTAATGATGGAATTTTTTGGTGAACTAACCCTTTAAGTTTCGTAAATGAAGTTATTTTTTGAATGAGGTTTTTGAATGACAGTGTGGTGCACAAAAATCATAACGAATCTGGCTTTTTAAACCCAATCCAGGCCAATTTTATATTTAGAAATAAATTGGAAAGGTGTTGTTTTTTTTGTTTTTTTCTTTTAACACATCAGTCTAACAAGTTCGTTGTAATTGCTCCTTTGAAAGCAACCTTATAGTCAAATGTCTCCCTATCCTCAACTACTTGACACTAACACTTGATACTGGTCTCTGTTGTGGTTCCACTATTTCTGGCTCTAATCGTGCACCCATACCATCAGAATCGATCAGTTTAGCTTGCAGTGTGAATGTCAGAAGCCGAGTGAAGCAGCACATCCCCTGATATCTGCTGCTGCTGATGCCAGTGCTGGATATTCTGCTCCCATCCAGCCCAGGAGAAGCTCCCTTCCTCTGCAGGGAGTTCAGGAAGGGAGCGGTAGTGTCTCCTGATAGCGTGGGGCGGTAATAAATGCTGCTGGTGGTGGAGAGAGAGATAGTGATAGAGGAGAATCTGTGATTGCAGGCCTCCGCAGTGGGACCAGGGGGGAATGGAGACTGCTGTCTCATTGAGTGATATCCCTGTCTCAACAGTAAATAAATAATGCAGCCTGCAGAGTTCACCCTGCCTCCTCCAGTGAGTTGTAAATGCATTAGCTGTTTTATATTCTTTTGTCTTGGGAAAATGGTTGGGAGGGAGGTAGAGAAAGGGGAAAACAGTACAACCAAACAACAGGAACGATAGCAACTCGCGTTACACCTCTTCACACAATCTGACTCTCCTCCCAGAGCACGCTTTGGTATAGTCCCCCGATCACCTGGATGAATAGTAATAAAACGCTTAGAGAAAAAGGTGTGTAATGCACATGCGTACAGAGATTTAGATCTACTAAAACCTTGAGGAGAATCGTGAGAATATTTCACTTGGATGCCGGAAGCCAAGCGGCTCAGGTTTAATGGATATGAATGGGTTTGAAAATCACTTGAAGTAAACATTAACAATCAAAATTTACTTTAATAGACTGTTCTGTTACTTTTAATTCAAATAAATGTCTTTGTAATGTTTCATCACAACTTGTTCCACTTTTTGGCTGACATCACCAACCTTTTATTTAAAGGGACAGTTCTACTGAAAAACATTTTGTCCATTTACTCACCTTCATTTAGATTCATTTTCTTATGTAGAACATAAAAGATGAAAAAAATATTTTTTTTTTTTAGCCCATTGACTTTCATTGTATGGACTGTCTTCAGAATATCTTCTTTTTGTTTTCTTCTGAACATCTATTATATCGAGACTTTTCATGATCCCAATGGATATAAAATCAAGTACTCCCCTAATCAAGTACTTTTTCTTGTTGCACTCAGAAATAGTCACAAATAGGAAGGAAAAATGGTTGCAAATGTCATTTCATGTTGAATAGGCACAGGCTTTGGAGTTTCTGTGGTCTAAATCAAGTCTTTCCTTGTGTTTATTTAATTCTTTTCTTGTGTTTATTTAATTCTACATGGTATTATGAATGCATTCTTTCAGCTGCATGTCATTACAAATATTGTCTTTAGTCTAGTCCGAATGTAATATCCAGTGTGAATTTCATTGCTAGTTCCTGTCAAGCCAACTTAGATTGACAGCAGGGACCAGCGTTGACTGGCGTCATGCAGGCCAGTGTGGGACCTGCGACAACTTCTGCATCTGCGAAGGAGACAATTTTATTTGTGTAGCATCCGTTTGCATACGCTTCTGCAAATGTGTGCCGCAGCTTGGCATAAACACTCGGGGGAAGCGCCTATAGGAGTTAATGATAGTAGCAGTCACATACGGCAGCATCAGGCTTGCGTTCGCGTGACAGCTTTACTGCCGTACAGTCATCCGCCGCACCACGACACGGCGAGGATGTTTCTGCCGCTGCCAACGTTCCTCTCTCGCCTGCCAGAGCCTTCAATCTCCTCGCCGCTCTCTGTATCACATACTAACTCTCTCACTCTGTCTTCTCCCATCAGCACCACCGCCTCCCACCGAGAACAGCAACCAGTCATCATCCGCACCGCACATGCATATATACGCAAATAAAAACAGACACCCTTGCAGGCTGGCAAGCATACATGCACGTTGAATGATTAATTTTGTCTTAAAGTGCAGGTACGGGTATGGAAACCGCATTTGAACTACCCAGCTGCCTCCAAACACATCCGCACCGTTCATCTGAATGGTCGCAGCTTGTTATACTTTGAGCAGGGGATCACTGGCAGTTCCCCATGGCTAGTCTACAGTGCAGGACTGGCCAGACGTGGCTAACCCATATGGCAATGGTAATCCATATGCTGCTGGTGCTAGGACTCTCCCTCTGGGGCTGTGCGGGAAGGTAAAACCCCAAAGGCTGGGCCTACTTTCGCCCCCCTCCTATCACTCCCGCACCTCCTCTGAACCCCTAGTGCAGCTCAGCCATTGTTCCAACAATCTGCCGTCACCTCCGTCGTCCCCACACCTCAAGCGAAACGATCAATGAGCTAATGGCCGCTAATTATTTTAGCCTCTGATCGCCCTCCCCTTTACGTCAGCTTGGTGTCGTTTCCCTTTAAATCCATTCATTTGCTCATTTGTTTGCCAGCTACTGTTCTGCTTAATTAAGTTATTTGAAACTGATTTACACTGATTTACAACAACCAGTGTTGTTTGAGAAAAGTGATGTGCTTTCACTTTTCTAATCAACTGAACTTGTGATTTTCGTCTGCCAGACAAAAAATTAGAACCATATCTAGGGACCAGAATATCACAGAAATGTGGAATTAGGCTCTTTTGACTTGAGACAATATGCAGCCACCAAGCAACCAACCAGAACACCATAGCAACCATTTAGAAATGCACTTAATACGTAAATACATTTGTTTGCTTGTTTGTTTGCCAGCTACTGTTCTGCTTAATGAATATTTATTTCAAATGAAACTGTTTCATTTGATTAACACAGTGTGCACAGCAAACCATGCAGTTTGTTGAGAAAATGTCTTTTTACTTGTCTAATAAATTGCACTTACGATTTTTGTCTGGCAGACGAAAAACTGGTGAAAAGTCCTTTAGACATACATTAGAGCCCTATCTGGGGACCAGAATATCATAGAAACATGAAATTGGGCTCCATTTAGCATTGCACTAAAACACTCAGAACACATTAGCAACCTCATAACAACACCCTGGCAAGTTCTCTGTTTGTAACATAATCCTCTTTATCATATCATGTCCTGCCTTTCTTATTAAGTCATTAATTAAGGCTTGTCCTTGAATTAATTTTAGTTAACTAACATTGGTTAGTGAACATTGACATGATTTGATTAGACCATAATGTCTCTTTTTTTTGTTTCTTTCCAGGAGGTCCTGCAGACAGTGCCTAAGTTCTGCTTCCCATTTGATGTGGAAAGGTAGGATGTCCTTCATGCTCCCAGAAAAGAAGTCAATCAATGTGTGAATTGGGAAAAATGAGGATGTTTGTTTATACAACACTCATTCACACATGGATAAGAGGCTGTCGTAAATGACTCACAGGGTGGAGCCGCACACCTCCTTTGGTTCCAGTAGTACTGGTCTCTAATATCAGACCCTTCACTTAGAAATAAAACACCTTTATTGAAATTAAGATCTCCGCCCCCCAGGAGACAATGTGTGTTTGCATGTCTGTCCTAACTGGCATGATGTTAGACACGTCTCCTGAATAAACAGCTGTGTGTGTGTGTGTGTGTGTGTGTGTGTTGGCTTGTTTGCTCTTGGAAATGAAAAATGGAAAGAGCTGTTGTATAGTTTATGTGCTGTGTGAGAAGTTCACTTCCTTCTAGCTGAAGCTTTCTTGCTGCCATCTAGTGGAGATAAACTACACTGTCACCCTTGGTTTAGTTCTTACAACCTTAAATGTAATACAATTGTTCTGCTGCCTATATGAAATGCATGTATAAAGTTTTTGTTAATGTGAGTTATTTTATTTTTTTGTGATTTGCCTTTTTGATAACATTTCTGATATTTTACATATATATGAGTGAATTTTTATGATAATGCGAAAAGTTACAGTCACTGGCTAATAATCAGACAAATCCATCAAATATCATTGAAGTGTACACTTTGATAAAATAATTTTAAACTTGTTTTTTCCTCTCTTTGTGGTGGGCTGCAGAGTGTCCCAGACTCAGGTGGGCCAGAACTTCACGTTTGTGCTCACAGACATTGACAGCAAGCAGAGGTTCGGTTTCTGTCGGCTGACGTCCGGCTGCAGGGTCTGCATCTGTTTGCTCAGGTAAGAGATTGTCATTACTAATATCAGAACAGAATGTTTTTTTTTTGTTTGTCTGTTTATTTATGCACTTTTTAAACTTTTGAAGTGCATAATTATTAGTTATTTGAATTTTGACCATTTGCAGTCAGTTTTTTTTATTTTTATTTTTTATTGTTAATATAGATTTATAGTTTGATGGATTGATTCATTAAGATACATTTCTTGAGAAATATATTTTGTCCATTTTCATGTTTACAGGAAACAAATTCCAAGTGAATTCTAGATTCTGAAATAAAGGGATTTAAAACAAGCAATACTTCACTTTCATGAAATAATAATAAACACAGATAAAAATACTCCTTTTGTTTGTTTTTTAGATCATATGATAGTAAATGCTTTCATAATATCAGTCTGAACCGTTCCATTGAGAATGGAAAGCGGCAGATAGAAGACTGTTACGGTTACATAAATGCTAAACCAGTGTATTTAATAATACGAAGTCATTTTGTAATTCAGAGCAGCTCAACTGGGACATATCACATTTTTTCCCCCCTCCGTCTACGCGGTATTGATGGACAATCGCAGGTTTATCATCGTCATGATGAGCTGCTGTCGAGATCTCTCCTCCTCCCATCCCAGTCAGGATGGCCTTTGTTTTGTGCGTGTGTGCGTGTGTGCGTGCGTGTGTGTGTGTGTGTGTGTGTGTGTGTGTGTGTGTGTGTGTGTGTGTGTGTGTGTGTGTGTGTTTTTTTTTTTTTTTTTCCTCTCTTTCTCTCCCCTCGTTATTCAGGCACAGAGGCATGCCGGAGACGGTTCACCAATAATTATGCATGAAGCCCTGCTGCCAATTAGCAAGAGTCTCCCCTGTCCCTTTCACTGAGTTTTACATGCTAATTCATTTGACATATGATGTATAAAATTCATTATGCATTCTGAGTAGTTTGCATGGCTTCCTTCATTCATAATAAGAAATGCATTTGAAAGTTTTGTTCCTTTTTTTTTTTTTTTCTAGTAAGACCCTTCTTTTGTTTATGTCATCTATTTGGAAAGAACATGGTTAAATGTAACAAAAGACCAAAAGAAAGTTTTGTTTTTCTACCCCCTTTTATTTAGATTTAATTTAGATAGTTTCAAATATTATGTGTGTGTGTGTGTGTGTGTGTGTGTGTGTGTATTATATATATATATATATTATATATATATAGAGAGAGAGAGAGAGAGATAGAGAGATAGATAGAGATCTTATATATATATATATAATTAGATAGATAGATATAGACACACAGTAGTCTTATACACACACACACACACACACACACACACACACATATATATATATATATATATATATATATATATATATATATATATATTTATATAATGTTGAACTTTTAATATAAGCTGATATATACATAATTGTATAAAATATATAATTTTAGATTTTTGTAAAGTGACACTTTTTCTTATTCACGCACATTTACACTCCACCAGAATATAAAAGAAAAGTAATTAAAACAGTTTGTGTCCTTGTGATTGTTGAAGTGCTGGGACCATAAAATTGTCACCTAAGCTTACACAAGGAAGTTGCCTAATGAGAGGGACAGTTTTATGTGGACAGCCCTTTGTAGCTTTGCAGGTTTAGCCCAGGCCAAATAGGCCAGGGTTCCTTTAGGCCAAACCACTTCAAAAACACAAGCGTTCCGTTTTACCCCACCCTCTCCGCCCATTCGGCCCTCGGACATAGCCTTCGGACATCTGCGAGACCCCAGATGAAATAGACCCCCTCTCTCTCTCTCTGTCTCTCTCACTCTCTCTCTCGCTGGTTTTATTTGATGGCTGGGAGCCGACTTGGCGTCTTCCTCAGACAGCAGAAGTTTTCTTCAGTTAGTGGTCATTTAGCGATATTTCTTTTCCTTAGCTGAACATAAAACTCAGGAAAAGTCGGAGTGTAATCATATTTCATCTTGGGAAGGAGACAAGGTGCAAGCTGACTTGATTTTAAAGCTCCTAAATACCTCTGATGATTTAGGACGCATGTTGATTTAAGGGCCGATTAGATCGTACAGGCATACAAGACAAACCAAAGGCCATGCATGCAGTGTAAAAATTCATAAATGCATAATATGAATTTAGATTGATTTGTAGTGGGATTATAAAGTCAGAGACCACTAGTGAGATTTGTTCTGAATCAGTAAAAAAAAAAAAGTATGGTTATTAAAAATTTATGGAATTAACTTAGCAATCAATTTGTTTTTGAGAAGTTGAAAAAATAATTTGATTTCCCCTTTTTTATCTTTAATTACAGCAGCACTTTTCTCATTCAATTAATGACCTAGAAATAGTACAGAATATTTCATATTTTATTAATTTTACTAGTATTTTATACTGTAACATATATATATATATATATATATATATATATATATATATATATATATATATATATATAATTTTTTTTTTAAATAATAAAACTTTTTATTTTCAAGTTTTAAATCCCCCTTTTTTTTTGGGACTAAAAATAAGTTTTGTCAAGACAGCTTAGTAGAAGTACTTAAGTAGCTCACACTTGAAAATACAAATACATCTTTTCTAATCATGTCATGACCTACACATTCTCTCATTCATTGGTGGTCAGTTTCTGTCTTTTTTTTTTTTTCAGCTGTCAAACCATTTGCTCAATCTTATCTGATGCTTCTGGCTGTGGAAGCAAGGAGCTTGAGTTTGTTAGGGATTGCCAGTAAGCCACAGATAAGTTGGTTTACTCTCCAAGTACACACGGCGCTAGAGAACCTAAAAGGGCCGTTGAGATTGGCTCGTCTCAGCACAGTTCAGCGTGATGAATGTTCCACTATCAGAGGATTTGCCGAATACAAACACATTTTTACTTACTAGCTGTGAAGAGATTGGGCTGGGGTGCCGTGTTCCCCTCAGCCTATTTAAAAAAAAAAAAAAAAAAAGTTAAAACAAAAAGAAAAAATGTGTGCTTCTGCTTTATGACTTAAAATAAAAAATGAATCCAGGATTTTGTGATAGGTATTCCTCCCTGGATATCTTCATAAATGCACGTCTGTTGCTTATAGAGCAGTGATTTATTTGACTTTAATACAAAAGATTTACATGCTCTCATTTAAGAGTATAATGAGTGTTTGTGCTCTCCAAGGCCTGCCGTGCCTTTCTGACAAGGAGAGGCTCCCGTTTAAATCCCCTTCACATGTGAAAAATGAAGGATTAGCATCCAGGAGCCTCGCATTTTAAACAAAAAAGTGAGCAAGAGAGAGATAGATAATGATTTTTCTTTGTTGTGCAATGCAGCTTGAGCAAGGTGTCGGTCAATTACGATATTTCAAACAACACGTCATGCTAACCAAAACACTCCTCAATCCAGGCCATGGATCATTTTTCTCGCCCGTCTGCAATTTGCATAGAGGCATTTAATTTAGAATAGTGTGACCTGGTTTGCGAACATCGTCATGCACGTCAAAATACTGGCATGTTAAGAGATGATTGTTTTAGGTTAATGGTCACCCAGACTTGAAACTCTCATGCTTGAGCGCACGTCCCTGGGAACGGCGTGCCACTGGCCTCTTTCTATGCGTTCAGCAATATGAAAATTTGCATTAGATACACTTAGTTGTGTTTTTTGTTGTCTGTTAATTCCAGTCTGCTGGAGAGCTCACTGACCCATGGAAGGATAAAAAGGGAAAAAAAAAATCTCCAATCAAGACACTGCGTGCTCTGTGGATCAACTGAGATCAGACGATATGAAGCCTTTTTTGCTTTTTCTTCTTCAAAAATTACCGCATTCCCAGGCATCCATTAATTCAAGCTTCTTCTTTACCTTCATCGTAGCCAATTAAAGTAATCAAGCAGTAGCGACAAACAAAAGTCAAAGCTCTGCGTTGGAAAAGAATAGCTGATGTAATCGCTCTCGGTTAAGTGTGAGATTTCAGACCGAGTCGAAATGCATGTTGTAATCACGCCTACATACTGGGAAAGAAAAAGTCAGAGCCCGCTAGCAGGCCGCATTTTTTCACTAGATTGCATAACGAAATAAATGGTGTGTGTGTTCTTGCAACCTTCAAGCCAAAACAACACATTGGCCGCGTTCCATCTTTAAAGCCCTGTCAACTTTGCCAAGATTCTGTCAGGCTGCAACAAACACAATGTTGCAGATACTCTTGGCTAGTTATTGTGCGATTAGTTAATACACATTGATAAGGTGTGAATAATTTTTTTTACTCCTGCTGGGAAATTAATTTGAAGGAGAAAAAAATGGAGAGTAGTGACATATGTAGTGACTTAATGTACAACAATGAGGTTCAGGTTGTGCATCTGGGCACAGCATGCTTGTAAACCATCCCATCCCTGGTTTATTACAGGCTACAGTGGTCCAGTCATGTTTTTGTTGAAGAAACCAAATACTTTTATTTAGCCCACTCCGTGGCTGGAATGCTTAAAATGCAAGTGTCAGCGAGGGCCAAGAATGTGATAATAAGGTTCACTTTAGCTGAAAACGCTAAAGGAAGTCTAACACGGTGTCTACACCAGACACGAGCGGCGTGACACAAAAGCAAATAGAACCCATTATAATCAGTGATGCTGTCTACACTGAATGCGACGTGGCTATATTTGTGCAGATTCAGGAAACTTAGTAACCATTTTTTTGGTTGGGGTATTGTGTTCATTACTATACCTACTATACTATCATTATAGTAATGAATGCAACTTTCACGTGCAATTGATTGAACGTTAAACTGTGTGCTCCTATTTTAGTGTTGTTGTTGAGGATATTTGTGCCTGCTTGCTTTGTACATTTAGATGAACAGCATTAAAGAGGGCAAATGTTATCATTAAACTGAACTGTGTATATGCATTAATAAACACATTATTTCATATTTACAGGTAAAGCTTCATATTATGGATATACTACTTTCTTTGACCACTCCTCCCAACATCTTGTTTTGATGTCCTTCAGGGGGATCGAGCCTTCTTTAGTGGGGCTAGACCCTCAAACCCCCAAAGTTTATAACTTTTTCTTGTTAAATATTCTGTAATATTTGTTTAATGTATGTTTTCCTGTCTTTTTTTTTTTTCTTTTTTCTTGACAGCTATCTCCCATGGTTTGAGATTTACTATAAGTTGCTAAATACCTTTGCAGACTACTTATCAAAACACCAGGTAAGTTAAGGGACATAAAAAAAGAGCACTATAATATTCAGGAATAGTTTTATGAAAGCTATTTGCATTAAATCTGATAATTTATTTTAACATTGTTCATAAAAATTTTGTTAAATGAATTTTTGCATTTAATGGATATTTTTAAGTACAAACTCGCTTAAAAACTTTTTAAAATACCAAAGTCTTCAGCTTGTCTTCAAATGAGAAAAATTAGCAAAATTTAAATACAATGTTTTGAAATTCACATAAATGTGATACTTTAAGAATGGTTTAATAAACAGTTTTACACAAATCACATTTAATGCAGTTTAATTACCCTTGCAAACTTCTTGAAACTTAGCAAAATTAGCAAAATTTTAATACATAATAATGGTTTTATTAAATATTTACATAAAAGTGAATTTTATTGCAAATTTCTAAATACTCTTGCAGACTACTAATCAAAATCTTAGGTAAGTTGAGAGACATCTTCAGTTTCTTGTTACAGGAGTTAAAATTTCAGTATGTAAACAGATCAAACAGTATCTGAAAGTTTATTCATGCTGAACTGTAAACATTTGTGATTGTAAAAAAAAAAAAAAAGTGACTGATTGGGCCATGCCGGACCCCCTATTGAGCAAACTGCTAATGTCACAAACAGCATCGAAATTACCCACATTACTGCCATCCAGCTTGTGAACCAAAAGTGCCACTGCAAAGCAAAACTTGAGTGTTTTTTTTTTTTTTTTTTTTTTTCCCTGTGCAAAGACAAAGGAGAAAGAAAAACGTCATCTATAATCCATCTCAGCAAAACAGGCACAGTTGGTTGGTTGCGCTTTGCTTTGCAGTGTTGTTGACATTTAACAGACCGAGCATCGAACAGGAAGTCAGTCTTTATGATATACGGGAAAACAAATTGTCAGGAAATACACTGTGCCAAATCGTTTTTCTGAAAGTTTCACAGCAGTAGGAGACGAAGAAAAGTTTGAATTAGGAAAAGGGGATGAAAATATTAAGCTAACATCAAATGAAAAACAGAGTTTGTGTGGAGCCAGCGTGTAACTGAAGAGTTTCTCTATCAGTCTCTTATCATTCAGTTATGTGTAACGGAGACGCTGAAAGAGAAATGAAGAAGACCAAGCCTCCTCTACACAAACAAATCATAGGCTAAGTACACTGGGAGTCACAGGGGTCAGGAATTAAGCCGTAAGATGCTCTGTGTCATCGACCCATTGCATTACCAAAAGTATGCCTTTTTTTTCTTTTCTTTTTTAAACCCTAAGAAAAGAGTTTGCCCTCATTCTCCAAATTCCATGTTGTTCATTATGCTGCTTGTGACATTAAAGTACAATCTTTTTTTCCGCTTTTTTCGTTTAAGGCATTTAGAAGATTCTCGTATTTAGCACAACTTTCAAAGACCTTACGCTTCAATTGGGAGACTATCATGGTGTACAGTTTGAATGGATGCAATTCAGAAAGTTTTCTTTTGGGGGGAAAAAAGGTGCTACCTGTACAAATAAGTACTACTTGATATAAATAAACCCAGTACACATAATACAAACTCAAACAAAAATTAAAAAAAAAATAGAGAGAATATATTTTAAGTAGTACACTACACAAAGTATATTGTTCATCAGTGCAACAGTTTATTTAAAAATGACTTGAACAATTTCCAAAGAAATTTGCATTAAATGTGGTAATTTAGGTAAGAATAGTTTTAGGAAGTATTTACACAAATTTTCATTGTGTATGACAATTTTATGTGAAAAATTGTTTATGTACTATTTATGCATTAAATGTGATATACAAACTTTTATGAATGATTTGCACAGAAATTTGCACTAAATACAGCAATTTATGTAAGAATGGTTTCATGAAAGATTTACACAAATTTTAGATAAATTGTTTATGTACAATTTTGACAGAAATTTTCTTTTATATAAAATGTATATACTTTTACTTTTATTAATTATTTGCACAGAAATTTACACTAAATGCAGCAATTAATGTAAGAATGGCTTCATGAAAATAGTTTTTACATACAATTTAGAGAGAAATTTGCATTAAATGCAACAGTTTCCGTAATGGATCTTCTTTATGAAAAAAGAGCAGCACAAATTTGTCTAAATCATTCATAAAACTATTCGTAGGTAAACTGTTGCGTTTAATTCAGTGTGGAAGCTAATATAAGAATGGATTTACGAGGAGTTTACATATATTTGTTGTGCACAGTGGTTTTACAAACTGCATTTGCATTGAAATTGACTGTACGATTAATTTTGCTGATGTTTCAAGAATTATATATTTATTATTATATATTATATTATATATATTTTTTAACAATAATTCGATTTTTATTTGTTTCTTGACAGTGTGTTTTATCAACATTTTACTAATTTTTTTCCTTGTCTAACAAAAGTTAAACTCTTGTACGCGTAAATGAATTCTTTGAGCAAGTAAGCATGATTGGGTTGACTTTTGGCGTTCCGTTCCGCGTGAGGCGGCGTTGACTGACGAGGAAGGACAAGAGCGATGAAGGTTTATGGCGAGGGTAAATGAAGTGTTTCCTCAGGCTGTGTTACTGACCATGCGTGTGAGCATCCAGGCTCTCGTGACAGCAGCTCACACACCCCCGCACACATATGTACAAACACACTGCCATATATGCTGCAAGCTCTGGCCACATAGCTAATCTGGGAACTTGCTTACAAGGAAAGGGCATATCTAAATATGTGCCTAACTATTCGATGTCAGACTTTGTTTTAACAGCATCGGCATCGCTATTCTACAGCAAGTTTGAGAGGGTAAATTGCACTCTTGTCATAAAAGCTCGTAAAAGCTCAGCGTTATAATCCTGAGGCCTGTTTTGTGGCAAAGCTTTTCTCCAATGGCTTCTTAAAGCCGCCCGCTCTGAGCAAGGACCTTTGGTTAATTACGAACAGCCAATGTTTGCCATAAATCATCCCCAGAATAATAAGCGTCTGCCGCAGCCTAGCTTACCGTCTCTTAACCTCAGGATCGCTCGTTAAATGTGTGTCAGTCGGATATATTTCTCTTCTGTAGACTGCTGTAAGAATACTTTACATTGAGTGCTTTAAATCGTAGAATCTGCAGTTATGTTGTGTTTTTTTGTGCTTGTTTAGTCGTGCATTTTTCTTGTTTGCTTGTTTGTTTTTCATATCTTTTTTTTTTTTTTTGTCCTCACAGGAAGATGACTTGAACGACATGTTGGAAACGCTGCACAACCACCCTGTGCCAAAGCCGAATATGCCAGTAAATCTGAGTGTGGTAGGTACTAGGGAGGAAAAACAGTTTGTTTAGAAACAGAAGTGGGACTGCCGGCCTCTCACTCTGATAAGAGACTGCTGGACAGCGTTAAACCTAATGACCACTTTTTTAACTTATTAAATCAAGCAGCAAGCATAGGTTAACACCATCTTAAACAGCTGCCAGTCAATGACAGACTATCTATATGTCTAGCTGTCTGTCTGTCTGTCTTTTTTTATTGTTTGTCTCTCTATCTTTTTTGTCTCTGTCTGTCTGTCTGCATCCTATTTTTATCACAGCATTTTCTGCACACTTTTTTTTTTCTCTGTCTGTCTATGTGTATGTCTATATGTTTGATCTCTCCATCTAATCCATCTATATTTTTTCCTTCATTTTTGCAAGAGCAACCACTTACATTTTGCCAATGGGCAAGTAGTGCAAGATCCAGGAAGCATACAGTCGGTGAGTGGAGAGTGAGTGTGCTGAAGGGAGAGGGATGAAAAGAGAGAACGGGGCAGTTCTGAAATTTGGAGCCGTTGCCCTAATCGCATGGGAAAAAGATTTCCAATTTTGCCAAATAATCCAGCTCCATTCTTTTTATTTATTTATTTATTTTTTATAAATATGGCAAAAACCCATCCTGGGTCTTGTTATCAGTTCTTTTTTTCTTTTCTGGAAAACAATCAAACTTGCTAAATGATTCATGCTCTTCCATGCTGCTGTATTCTTTTTTCAAATATCAAAAGTTTATTTATTTATTTATTTATTTAAAGCAAAAGACTGTTATGCTCAAAAAAATCTTATTGATGCTCTGCCCATTAGCCTACATTTATCTTTTTATTTAAAAGTGAATAAAAAAAAAACACTGCACCCATGAATATCTGCACAACATATCATGCTGTTTTATTTTTTCAAGCTGTAACACTTCATAATATCATGTTCTGAAATATACATTCATACATACATACATACACACACATTGAATACTTTGACTCTGAGGTTTCTGAATAAAGCTTCAGAAAATGTAAATACATTAAAAAATATCAATATCAAAAAATATATAATATCATACTATATTAACCAAATTAAACTGACATCATTAGTTGTTAACCTAGCTATTACTAAGCATCAGTTATCAAGAATTTAACCTTAGCATGCAATCTAAAAGCCCATCAGGTCATCTGAAGGGGTTTCTTGGAATTGCCTGTACCGTCTCCTAGAAGGTGGTGGGTTTTACTAATCACCGTCATGTTCCTCTTTAACTTCTCTGAAGTTAAATTGATTGGCAGAGTGAAAACTTTGTTTGCTTTTCGAATTTGGGAAGGGGTGTTTGTGATGGGAGAGGTTTGAATCAGCACTGTGTGGGCAGTTATGTTTCAATCAGATGTGTCTTGTGTGTGTGTGTGCTGGGGAGTGGTGTTGTGTGCGGGGTCTGGGATTCTGATCACACTACAGGGAGCAGCATGCAGAGAGCGGTGATAACAAGCGCTCTGATAATGTGTGATTTTTATAAACACGGCTGCAAAGTGTTGGCCACCGCCAGCTGGAACTGCAGTCCACGACATGGAGGGCAGTCAGCTGCTCGGTATGGGAAAATAAACACATGTCAGCACATGAAGAAGAGATCTTGGTCACTCTGCTTTATTGATATCTTCAGACTGTTTATGTTCGTACAAATATAGCAAAAGTACTCTGGACATGCACATAGAGCACAGATAAATTTTGACATTGCACAGCACTTGGTTGGATTGCTCGAGTCATGTGATCACAGCATCTAAGATAAATATTTGACATCTTTGAGTATTAGAGGATGCTAGTTGTGCTTGTGTTTGTTTGTGGAACATACGCAAAGGCAGCAAAAGTTGAACCTATGTGTTAAGCAACAGATGGGTGCTCTTTACGCACGACGAATTGCGACCCAGCCTTGGGAAAGAGCGGAGCGCGCCACACAGGCAAACAAAAGTGCTAAAGTTAGCAGGCAGCGTGGGATCTTTGCTTCGGAGCCTTTTTGATCCAGACATTAAACTTGCTCGCCTGTTCAAACGTACGCCTGGCAGACCCCTCTGATACTGTCAGAACAGAGCAGTTGGCTTTTGTACCGTAATAAAGACTTTCTCTCCGATGCGGGGAGCCTCCTCCGGTAGTGTCCACAGGGGATCGGCGTTTGTTGACTTCATGTATCTGTATCTGTTTTCTGTATATATGATGTTAACAAGCTTAGACACAGTTCAGGCCAATCGTGGTTTATTTATTGGTTGTGGAACAGACAGTAAGTAAGAGGGTCTATAAACACTAACTACTTGGTTGCATCATGGTGACCTTTTCTTCATCTTTTCTTATCTGTTTTCTGCAGCATTCATACTTCATAGCTCCTGACATTAATGGACTCCCCACCATACCTGAAAGTGTGAGTATGTTTAACCCAGTTACAAATACAGAGGCCCCAAAAATTAAGCCACACTTAAAGTATAAATTTCATTGCACTACATATTAAATCAAGTGACTATGAGAAAAACAAAACATGAAGCAAAACATGAAAAAAAACAAACAAAACAAAAAAACCATGAAACAAAGCTAAAAAAATAAAAATAAATTAAATATATAAAATGCAATTACATTCATACATTAAATGTGACGTGGTGTTCAAATGCATCTTAATCAACAGAATTTTTTTTTTCCTCCTAGAGAAATTTAACTGAGTACTTTGTAGCAGTGGATGTGAACAACATGTTGCACCTCTACGCCAGCATGCTGCATGAGCGACGCATCATCATTACCTCAAGCAAGCTTAGCACTGTGAGTTTCTGCTGTCATTCTCATTTACACATAAGACAGCTTTCTTCTTACTTAAAAATATTAATATATGTTGTTTTTATACAATGAATTAAAATAGGTCTTTTGGGTACAATTGCATGTACCGAAATGTGTTTTTTCATATTTGTTTCCAATTAACATGATGTGTGATGGAATCACCCCCACCCCCCACCCCCCAAGACTTGAAGCCTTTCTCATGGTGGAAGATGAATCATCGTGCTTATCACATAGAGCTTATTGCACTTCCTGGTCACTATAGCTGGGCATTGTCAACTACCTCATGCACATCAACATAAAAGAGTTATGTAGATGACATGTTTCTCATTAATTTGAACTTAGGGAAAAATATAGGCACAATTATCTAAAACATCTTGAAAAATACTGTACACTAATTCAGCTCTCACTGTTTTGGCATTTTGGGTATTTCTCTGGGCTTTAAATTATCACTTATTGGATCCCTGACTCTTTCACATATTTTCTTTCTGGCTCTTCTTGCCTGAAAAAGGGAGTGGGCGCTTATCGCATGGGGGCGGACGATGGTCTTTCACGACAGTTGGAAAAGCGGCGAGTGATGTCATTCACTCCCTATCTCGCTCCGATTTCCCCCCCCCCGGAGCATCTGCAGTGCGCTCGCAGACAGTGCCGGAACTGAGAGGCTCCCCTCGGACCCTCTGGCTCCGGAGGAGGCTGTCGGAATGACCCTATCCACAGAGTATTTCACTCCTCCGGGCTGCCGCCTTCATTCCGTGTGCTCACTGACACAAGGGGTTAGAATGTGCAAATCATTAGTCTCCTGGGTAAATTTTTTTTTTAAATTTTTTTTTTTTTTTTTTTTACTATCTCATAACTTGATTTACTGTTTTGCAGAATGGGAGCATGAGCGACCTTGAGTTTATGAAACTAATATGCCAAAAGAGTTACTACGAACACTAGTGATATTAAGGTTCCACCTCAGTGAAGACTTTGATCATCTCTAATCCAAAAACCATCCGTTTTCTTCTCTAGAGCCTTGGTAGTTCCAGGCAACTATAGGAAGACAAACATGGCCAATTTTGCCAAAAATTCATAGACGCAAATGCAGACATATGGCCAATTTCTGAATTGTTCAGAGAGGGCAAATGGCAGTGTCCAGGGTGTGGTCAAACTACCTCTAACGTTTCTCCAGCCAGCCAACGGGGTAAAGGAAGAGAGGGAATCTATTATGCATGCTGCCAGCGGACCCTGAGCGCTCGGGCCCCTAGTGAACCTGCTGTGTCAGTCTAGCAGAACATGGCTGCACACATGCCTGTATTGGAAAGCAAAGGAATAAATCATGATCTAACAACAATGCATCAGTTGACTTATTGCTGTTTTGTGACCAGAGGTAAGGAGTACCACTGTTTTAAAACCATGTCGCAGGCTCCGGGAGGCAGCCGCCCATGCAGTCTTGTCATATGCCAGCATAATTGTGCTGCATCAGGATCCCTCTAACTAGTCAACTGGGAGGCCCTGGCGCGTTTCATCTGCGAGACCCCCTCGGCCGGCCCAGAGTCTTGACAGCCGCCTTCTCATCATGTTGTCAGTGGTATGCTAACAAGACCCGATCCCATCTTGGCCTGTGGTGCTAGCCACTGAGGTTCCTTTCGGCCTCACAGTCTCCGCTTTTTTTACGCTCTACTCAGCAATGCCGTCTTATTTTCATTCCCTCTTCAAGCATCTCTCTTACCACACCTTTAATAGACATTTTATCTTCCTCCGGCACTTCCTGTTCTCTTCTTTGTGATATTGTGTTGCAGTGGGAGGTGGATTAGTGGTGTTTGGCGCCCTGCGCCCTACCTCTACCTTTTCTTTTTTTAATGCCACCTCCTTGTTAGCGATACACCTGTGTCGGCGCCCCGCTCGGAGCCGTGCGTTTGTCAACAGGAGGGGAGAGCGAGGCTTGGTAATTGGGAAACAAGGAGAGGGCCAGGGGAGAGAAGTCTCGCAGGTAGCAGGAGTCAGCACAGACTGCGGCGCTGTCACCCTTGTCAGGGGGAATCGCACCTCTAGTCTCCAGTCTGCCCCAATCACAGATTCCACTGTGAGCTTTGTTGTGCTTATCAAAGAACGGGACCTTTTTTTTGGTCTTTGTCTATTCTTGGAGAAGTTGCCATGGATATTTTTGAACCCCAGCTTCTCCCTAGATGTAGGGAATATGTTCGTCAACTTGTTTACATAGACAGGGTTCACTGGAAAGGTGTTACAAAGCATATCTTTATACTTCATCTGTGGAATATATCTCAGCAAGGCAAAATGGTACAAATGTACTCCTAGAGATGAGTGTGAATGTGGTTTGATTGTGAAGTGAGGGTTATGTGACTGTCACCTGATTGGGCGAAGCCAGAGTTCGCTGAGCAAAGATGGCAAAATCCTTCTGTTTTCTTTCCTCTCGAGAGAAATGTGCAGATCTATTTCGATCAGGTCTTCTAGCATGCTACTTAAATTGTGTTATCTTGTTAGTCTTTCAACTTTTGGCTCGTCATCTTTTTAATGAACAAGGATTTAATGTAAATGAATAAGCTCAGCCTTGAGTGTCATGATTTTCTATGTGATTTCAAAGAAAATGGCATGACTTTTATTTTTTTCTCCTGTAATTTTTAATGCTCAACTGATATTGGTTTTCCAAAGACCTATGTTGACAACTAGAGAAAGTCAAAGATATTGTTGCTAACTGTCATGTTGAAATATGCATGTGTTCATTTTTTTAAAACAAAATTGACTTCAAGTGGTTGAAACAGGTGTTAATGGTCTGATAATGGTCCCATATAGAATAGTTTGGATCTGACATGAGGAGGTAACGCTTCAATTTCGACCAAATGATAATCAGTTTGATATATCGACATATCACTAGTAATTTGCATGATAATTTCATTTCATTTTGGCATATATTTTATATAAAACTGATGTTGCATATTTGTTCATTTTCATGAACATAAAGGTAAAAACCTTTCTTTATAAATGGACTGTGTTCTTTGGAATTCTTTAGAATGGCATTATTGTTTTTTTTGGGGAGGTCTATTGTATTTCCAAAGCCAGATCCCTTTGTATGACCTGCTCTATGGTTGGTCTCCATAGAGAAGACCCCCACTTAACATGTCCCCGCTCATTATCGCTAACGGCAGCGGTGGCTCACAGGTCTCGGCAGGATGCAGCCTCGCATCCAAACAAACTGCAATCCAGCATTTGTTCTTGTGGACTTCTTCATTCAAAGGAATATCAAGCATACCTTGCCTTTTGTGGCCATTTGGCTTTCTTTTTATTTGGTATTTCGTCATTAATTATTCATAAGACCGCCAAATATTTTATTAGGCGCAGCACTCCAACAGTGCATTGTGGGTGCAACTGGAGATTCAATTGCATCAATACAGTTATTCTGAACTTTCTCTTTAATTGTCACAGAAAGGAGGTCACGACTGACTTTCTTGCAAGATTGTGCGTGTGCTATGATGAATCCCTCGGTTGTGAGCAAAACAACTTTTGTGGGAAAAATATCAAGAGTTAATTTGTTTTTGAATTCCACCTTTTAATGTTTATCTAGGTTTTGCCACCTCCTTTTTGTGCCCCCGTCTTTGAAAGAAGAAGGCACGGCTTCACTTTCAAGTCAAGAATAAATCAAGCCAATTGGGCTTGTCTGTGGACATTGTTGAATTAATTGGAATGCGCCATTAGGTTTTCTTACCCATCTCTGCATGGTACGGAAGGGTTCGCCTCTAAGAAACTAGATGGCAGTCTGTTCGCAGTCAAAGAAAAGTGTTTCTTTGCAGTGCAATGACCTCTCAGCATGATTCATTTATTGGACCTTGAGAAAAAGGATCTTGAACAGAACGGGTCTCAAAGCTTTGATATCATCCAAACTTCAGTTGGTGAGAAATGCCATAAATATTCATTTCTTTCTTCTAAATTGCCTGGATGAAATTAGATCTGTCACAACTAAAGCCTTTTAGTTATTTTCAGAGAACTGCACAACAAATTTGCATATGTTACAATGCATGGCACTAAATAACTGTTAATTAAAGCTGTACTATTTCTTGACTCGATAGGTCACGTCTTATCTGGAGCGGTTGCTTTCGAACACAGTGTCACAGAACTCAATGAACACAACAACAACACGCAACCAGCCTTACACCTTGCGCACAGTTGAATACTGACGGGATTCCGGATTTAAACTGATCTCTTTAAAGCTAGCTGTTGTGCCACGGCCAAGCTTGGTTGGTTTCAGTGGTCAATTGTGATATTGTGTGTGTCAGTGAGCAGGGGGGGTCTCTTGATACTTCGGAGCCATGGTTCACACACATTACTGGAAGCTCCAATTGTCAAGACCCCTTCTTCCAGCCCCTACTCCCCATGGTATTCCAACAGCTCACAGTCTCTCTTGGCTAACTCATGTTTCATTCTTTGGCAATTTGCCCTAATGAAGTCCCAGAGGAGCCTTCAGACCTCTGTTCTTTTTCCATATTTAATCATGTTATTTTAATCTGGAAGATGAGGAAGCTCCGGCGTGTGTGCGTGTGCCACACAGGTCATTACAACTGCTAGGTAGCCATGAGGGGGAATCAGGGTGTGGTGAAGGGTCACTTGGGTGTTCACTCATTAAACATCCACACCAGCAATGTAATTAAGTGTTTGCTTCTTGTAGAGTCAGATTATTTACTGTGTGTATGTGTATAACAGTAATAAAGCATCATTAATTTTGTATCAGTCTTGAAGATGCTACACATTTGACACTTTGTGCTTTGGTGTATTTTTAGTCCCTTGATTGATGCCCCAATTTTGGATTTGAACCTTTGCTGTTCACATCAGAAAAAAAAAACATGTTTAATCAGCTTGTGGTGTTTAGATAAAAAGAATAACTATCTAATTCTGCCTGCTCTCCTGGTCTGCAATAAACGCAATCCCCTGTAGTGTGACTGTGTATTCATTGATGGAGACCATCATATGAAGGAGCTCACGTCTGTCTTTTTTTTTCTTTTCTTTTTTTGTCGTAGTTAACTGCATGCGTGCAAGGGTCCACTGCTATGCTCTACCCTATGCACTGGCAGCACATCTTCATCCCTGTACTTCCTTCTCACCTGCTGGATTACTGCTGGTAAGAGCTCATCTGCACACTTACACACTTACATAAATGTCTCATTTGTATCTCACTCAAGCTTGGGCTGTTGCTTTCTGAGCTTTAGAGCTGTATGATATTTGTGCTTTAGGCCTGACGGGACCCATGGAATCCAAGTTTTCTGCACTGATTGGGGAAAATCTGTGCAATTCTGTGGATTGCATTGTAAACTGATATTACTGCATTCTGTGTCGAAACCATTATAATCTTAAGACAAAATGTCTGTCTGTCTGAATGTCTGGCTGCCTGCCTTTTTATTTATTTATTTATTTATTTATTTATCTCTCTATCTAATATCTCTATCTAATATCTCTCTCTCTCTCTCTCTCTCTCTCTCTCGGTCTGTCTGGCATTTAATGTCTTATCTATCTATCTATCTATAGTCTGTCTCTGTCTTTTTATTGTTATATCTATTTATCTATCTGTCTGTCTGCCTGGTGTTTTATCTGACATCTTTATCTGTCCGTCTGCCTATCTACAAAATAGATTTTTTTGTTTTGTTTACATTTATATAATTTTCTTTTACACAATATTTCATTTAAAATGTACTTAAAAATTTGAAAAGCTCAGACTTCTGTTAATTGGCCAAGCAGGTACAGTCTCCAAATTTGACCAAACTTTAGGCAATTAATTGGCCTCTATCTGTCTCTATCGGTCCATCAGTAACATGGAGTTTCTAAACATGCAATACCAACTTCTGAAATACCCCTCATCCTAATGAATATGTTTTACAGTGTCTGGGATCTCAAAGGGTTTATGAAGGACATGATTTATTAGCACTAATGTCACCTCGCCAAGTCCAGCATGGAATCTACTTTTCTTTTTCTTTTCTTTTTTTACCCATCAGAAACATATATACGGGTTGAGAGGCAGGCTGATTTCTGCATGCCAACTGTGGGCTAAAACCGTGACCACACTCTTAACTTACAGCCCTGCTGTATAGCTAGCAGAACACCCTATACCCTTAAATTGACAGACTTGTGCTGCCATGCTTGACACTAGAAACTATTTGTGGTCGAATAATACAGTGTTGATTTAATTGCAGCTTTAAGAGTAGTGCCGTTTTCCACTCCAGGACAGACATCCGAGATGATTTATCATATTTTAGCTATCTAATTATACAAAAAAAAAGCATTATCATATTATAAGGCTGTACATCGCTCATAATGAACGCTATTAGAAATGATGGGAATTAGGCTGTCATAACAAAGTTACACTCACGGACAACAATGACGTGACAGGGCTCACCCCGTGCATGTGCGTGCGTGTCTGTGTGTCAGCGTGCCTGCATGTCAGTTAAATCCATGGCCTTAACAGATGCAACGAGGGAGACTGCAGCTTATTAGCCACATAACCTGATTGAGCGAGCACTGTAGCGGCTACCCAAACCTATCTAATTACACGGCCCTGCCTCGCCCCGCTCTGCACCGAGACTCAAAAGTGACGCTCGCCAATTACACTAATCACCTTCACTGCTCAAAAGCACTCGTTCCGGGAAATGGACGAGGATGCCATTAAAGTTTAGCTCTTGATGCATGCTGCGTCAAAGATATGTCAATTTACGGTGATACTCGTTTATTATTTTTCCATTCGGAATTGTTGGTCTGGTGTTATTTGTTCTGTAATATGTACGGCTGTGTTTTGAATATTATGCTGTATCTACACTGCGTTGGTAAAGAAAACAATGCATTTCTTAAATTATTAGTATTTTTAAAATCCCATAAAGCTGTTTTCATGTTGCTAATGACTGCATTTTGTCTCTGTTCCCAGTGCGCCCATGCCATATCTGGTCGGAGTTCATCTCAGCCTTTTAGAGGTACATCACACAAATCTTCTGTCAGCAGCCGTTCATCATCCTTAAAGTGTTTTATGTGAAGTTTGATCAGAAGCACACCAGTCGAGACTTTCCAATATTACATAAACCATCATTATTTACCTTTTTTTTTTTTTTTCCACACCGGGTCATTTAAAACCAACCGTTCCTCTGAATTCCAACCATCTGAGATGCTAATAACGCCCATCTACTTTGATGCATCATCACCGAGCGCAGAGAAATCTACAAAAATTGACACATTGTTTTTTTTTTTGCTTTTCATCTCCTGGGGCGCCCAAGAGAAATGAAAGAGCCAGAGAAACGGCGGAGAAACAAAGAGATGGTGCGTTCGGTTATTGAGAAATGGCATGTTGGTTGGAGGTAGACCTATAGCTTCATGCGCAGATCTGATAGCGCTGACAGTCGCGGCAGTGCTGGTGTTTATCACACGTTCGCCCGCTGACAGTCCCCCCCCCCACCCCTCCCTCCCCAATCCGGCTGCACGTAATTAGACCAAATCAGCACACGGGCCGCCGTAGCAGCGACTGTCAAAAATGACAAACCAGAAATTTTTTACACACTTGGCTGTTTCCCCCACCTGCACTGGAGGAATAATTATTGGATTTGTCACTACTACCGTGACTACCATTGTGTGGAAGCATTACGCCGCTCAACACAGTAGTGCTTCATTCAACATACTTGAATTGTTTTATTATTTGATTAGGTCTTTATATATCATAGTTGCAAATGTTATATATAATATATATATAAAATAACACTTCTTCTAGTGCTTTTAACTTTTTAATTTGCAATTTATTCACAAATAACATTCCAGTTGTACTAAATTATTTATTTTTAAACTGTGTTGATATTGATTCAAACATTTTGACTCTCATCCAAGAATTATTCTGTGAATAATTCTGTTTTTTTTTAGAACATAATTTAAAAGCTTCATCTGGTTTCATTTATGGAAATCCGGTGTTTGCACAGTTAACTTAATCTGTTTAAATCTTGCCTGCTTTAGTCTTTATGTGGAGGTTTTGACGAAAAAAATGGGCTTTTGAAGAAAAAAATACAATGTTCTCTGAATAAAGAAACATCAGTAGTCTGGAAATGAATACTGTGAAAATATGTTTACACTTTATTTTAGCCATTCACAATTTTTATGTTGCAAAAAAGTTTATACCGATACTTTAAATAAGCTACTGTTCAAAACAGTGTTTATTTATCACATTGTAAAGTTATTTAAACCGTCACAGGAAATGGGAATAGGCAGGACGGTGTGTTAAAAAGTGTGTTGCATTTCCAGAGAGTAAAGAGCAGATCCCTGGAGGATGTGGTCATTCTGAACGTGGACACAAACACCCTAGAAAGCCCCACAGACGATCTGCACAACCTGCCCAGTGACGTGGTGAGTGTCCCAAAACAACACACACATTTACCTAGAAATCTAAATAGACTTGTATTGTTTTTATATAAACCTGATTGAAATTACTGTAGACTAACCATAGAGCTTACAAAAAAAATAGCTTACATTTTTAGCTTTAAAAATCATTTACTTTATTTTTGAATACTTTTCCCAAATTAAGACATCCACTCATGTCCACAAAAGGAGGCTGTCAAATAGTGTGTATGTATGTATGTAATTTTATATATATATATATATATATATAAAACGCATATATGTGTGTATCCAGAGTAGAGCGAATATATATATTTTTTAAAACTACTGTAGAAATGATAAAGATGGACCTGTAGATGATGCAGTATTTAATTAATTTCATGCAGTATTCTGTATATTTTGAATATATAATGAATTATGTTTTTATAATTACTTATAAAAACATATCAAATGAATTTAATATAAATATTTTATATATGGAGGTATTTTTTTTTTTACTTTTGAGTATGTCCTCCAAAGGGTTTCCCCTAATTTTACTAACTTCTGGGAACAGTTTTGTCCCTAAAGTAGTGAAAGTAAACCCGCACGCACGCGCACACACACACACACACACACACACACACACACACACACACACACACACACTACCAATCTCTACCGTTCTCTACCATTTCCTTTTGTTCTAAGCCCACTGTTTCACGCACACATGCGCGCACACGCACACACACCACACACCACACCCACACCATTATTATTGCCATTTTCTCCCATTTTCTTCTTCATCCACCTGCACATTTAAACAAACAGTGTCTTTCTGGTCAGAGGAACACACCGCATCTCTGTCCTCTCATCATTAGCAGACGCAGCCGTGAATCCCCCAAAAAACCACTCTCTGTAAACTTGCCCTGTGACGTTAAACGGCAGTCGCAATTCGCCAGCTATCTCTGTGAATTTCAAACTCCTGCCTTCATCTCCTTTTTTTTAATCTTTTTTTTCTCCTTTCTGCCTGCCCAGTGGCACATCTCGCTAGAAGTCCTGGATTTTCTGAAGGCGCGGGGAAGAAGGGGGCCAATTTATTAGATCCTGCTTTTCTGCCACCTGCCAGTGCCTTCTCTCTTTAATTAATGTTTAGGTGGCACGGTCAGTGCAACAGGGGAAGTTCATCCAGCGTCAGGGTCAGAAACACGTCTGTCATCTGTCTTTTGAACATAAAGAAACGTGTTTGTTTTTTTCTTTCCTCTTCTCTTCTCGCGTTCTCTTTTTCTGTCCCGCTGGGGGGGGTGTTTTAACACTCCTA
>CM074433.1:7152500-7172500 GCA_037101425.1 Elopichthys bambusa | reverse complement strand
AGATAGATAGATAGATAGATAGATAAAAAAAAAAAAAAATTGGAACCAAAATTATTTATTTTTTTGACCTGACCATGTTTTGCTTAAGTGTTATCTGACATGATTAAGATTATTTTTTTCTGACACAGTTTAACTCTGAGATCCATATTTTATTACCATTTTTTAAAACTATAGTGAATAAACTAATAATGAATGAAATGTTCAAGGTGTCTTAATAAATTTTGGTTTGACTGTATGTGTGTGTGTATATGTGTATGTATGCATGTATATGTGTATGTATGTATGTGTGTGTGTGTGTGTGTGTGTGTGTGTGTGTGTGTGTGTGTGTGTGTGTGTATATATGTATATATGTATATATATATATATATATATATATATATATATATATATATATATATATATATATATATATATATATATATATATATATATATATATATATATATATATATATACTCTGAAGATTATAGCAAACAGGTAAAGGACCTATTAGCCTGCACCATCTAAAGTTTCATGACTACATATACATAAATATATACATATATATATATATATATATATATATATATATATATATATTTAATATAATAATATTAAATCGATACATATATATTTATTTAATATATGTGAATTTAAGATGGAGAGAGAGAGAGAGAGACAGAGAAAGGGATGTATAATTGTAAGTAATATTAAATAATATTGTATAAATTGATTTCATTATATATACGCTTACATTTAATTTAGAAATATTGAAGACATTCTTGTGCACAACCTTTTGTTTCATCTCTTCTTATTTGCCCACTGGGTATGGTGAATGTTCTCTTGAGTGTGAGTGGCATTTTGCTTTCTTTGATTCTTCAAAAATGAAGACTGTTTAACGGATTGTTTGGGGAGAGCGAGAGAAGTGAGGGGAAAAAAGACAACGCATCAACATGAAATATTAATATGGCGCCAACTTTACATAAACATAAAAGCACTTAGCCAGTGTGAATATGGAGATGACACTTGTTAATTTAGCGCCGCTAAACTTCCTTTTTGATGCTTCTGAGTATTCGCCATATCCACTCAGGGACACTGTGAAGAAGAGATGTCCCAATAGGGATAAATAGAACAAAAGGAAACAAAAATTAAACTTGTTCTATATGAAGAATGCCACATTCTGTGAACATCCAGAATGCAAAACCTCTTTCCACATTCAAAAGGGTCAGTGGCGATTCACCAAAGTGGTTTTGCTGCATTCCTAAACTGAGCTGCCTCTTGGTATTGCGTGGACTGCCTAAATGCTCTTCCCTAATGAAGCAGTCTAAATGGATTATTGATATGCACGCTGCTCAGTGTCAATTGCAGGCGTGCAAATGAATTGCCAGCAGATGGTTATGAGCGCCACAGCATATGTAATCAATTTGGTTAACCTTACATTACCTGGATCAAGCACCGCTTCATGGTTCATCCCCATGTGTTCGTGCACCGCTGTGTCTCATGACAGGCTTGGATGCTTTAATACAGAAGGCTTGGGAGTATGGGGAAAAATCTGGAGGGTACATGCAATTCAAATACTTTTCCTTTGGTTATATTATTATAAATAAGTATGCCTTTATAAATATGTGTGCATATTTCTTTTGGCTTATGGGTCAGTTAGAAATAAGTAACATCACATTTTCATATGTTTTATTTATTTTTATACCATTTTCAACAAAATTTTTAATGACTCTAAAAATGTCAAGTGTTGTTATTATCAAATAAATTAAACCTATTTTAATATATTTTTTCCAGAATAATTTTTATTTAATTTTAATTAATAAATTATTTTTTCGAAATGTAGTGTTATTTTGCGTCGTGAATATCTTGACGTTTTTGGTCATGCCATTTGACAAATCACAGCATTAACTATAACCTTTGCTCTTTCAAATTTATAATATTTTCAGCAAAAGTTTTAACAGCTCTAAAAAATTCAAGCAGTTTTATCAACAGATAAATTATAAAAGAAAATATTTAACTATATTAATTCATTTTTCAAAATATGATATCTTTTCTTTGGGTCATGCCATTTGATGTGTGACAACATGAACTAACCTTTGTTCTCTCTAATTCCCTATTTTATGGTTTTCTTGTCACATGACGACAAAATGTTTTCTGCATGTTGGTTACATCCAGTGTTGGGGGTAACGCATTACAAGGTATGAGTTACGTAATCGATTACTTTTTTTCGAGTAATGAGTAAAGTAACACATGGCTTTTAAATTTACTACAAAATATCTGAGTTTTTCAAATAAGTAACGCGAGTTACTTTTACACATTTTTGCTCTGCTCTCCTGTCCCTATATTTAGAGAAATCAGGAGTGAGTTTGCTGTGTGAACATGATGGATATTTTAGTTCTAGACCAAATGTGAACATGCATTTAAAGGGTTAGTTCACCAAAAGAAAAAAAAAAAAATTTCTGTCATTACTCACCCTCATGTCGTTCCACACCTGTAAGACCTTTGTTCTTCTTTGGAACACAAATTAAGATACAAAAATAACGAATTTATTCAACAATTTGAACCATTGTCATGCGTAGTGAACTCAGTGAAGGCTTCTGTGTTTACGCCCGAACGCCGACTCAGTATTGGCCGAAGCTGAACACGTGAGCACCACGACGCATGCATGTGATGCTGACACAGGAGCCGGTCAATGAGTTGGCGTTCGGACGTAAACACGTAACCCTTTAATCATCTCACTTGTACGAAAACGTATTCAGTATTTCTCAAAATGAATAAAAACTGTGAAATGCAAACTCAGAATATTAAGCAAACAATGCAATAATGATGTTAAATAATATAAATATACTTTATGTATTTAATGTCACTTTAACCAATGTCTTTGCTGCTGACCTTCAATAATCCAACCATACCATTAAGCAATAATGACTTTAGTTAAACATCATATTTGTTTCTTTTTTATGTTTGTTTAACAAAACTTACTGAAACTTACTTCAGCAATAAAAACTTATTGCTGAAGTAAGTGTTGAACTTTCGTCACCTGTGTCCTATTCTTCTTTAATCCAGAATGGCAGCACAGCTTAAGGTTTGTTTGAGCTGCGCCCTCTACTGTACAGGCGTGAATTTGCATTTCCTTCAGCCTGAGGCTTATTTATTTCACTTAAGTTGTGAAAGGGCCTTTACATTTGCCAAAAAATGACTTTTGTTTGTTTTTTTTATTATTAAGAAACAAACAAGCTCACCCAGCACAGGTGGTAACACAAAAGTAACACAACACATTACTTACCATAAAAAGTAAGGGAGTAACGCAATATTGTAACTCGTTATTTTTGAAAGTAACTTTGCCCAACACTGGGTACACAACATATTTCTTAGAATTTAAAACAAAACTTCTCTTTTTTCACTCTTTTAATGACATTGCTTTTCTTGTACCTTTACATTTTTTTTTTAATCCCCACAAAAAAAAAAAAAAAAAAAATTAATTCGATATTCATCAGTATCGGACTCATATTAAAAAGGAGCTAAAAGCAGACCAGTGGCAGATAATTGTAAAGTATATAATGAAAGTATATGTACGTCTACAGATTTAGGAAGTAGCTAGTAAGAAAGAGAAGGGTAAGAGAGAAGTCATTTTGCTCTCTGGCTCCACCCCTGCACACAGCACCATTGCTTCAATTAACAGAGCAGCAGGTGCTCTTGAGAGATAGAAGGCTTTTCTTTATTTCTTTCTCTGGTTTTTAGGGTGGGGGGTGACCTGTAAATGTGACACATCACACTCTGAATGGGTTTGCCTGTTCCTCCACCTATTTCAGAGGTGTTAATTTAACTCTCTCTCTCTTTCTTTTAGGTCTCCAGTCTGAAGAGTAAGCTGAAAAAGCAGTCGACTGCTACAGGCAGTGGGGTGGCTCGGGCCTTTCTGCATGCTCAGGCTGCGCTGTTTGGCTCCTATCGGGATGCCCTGAGATATAAACCTGTAAGAAATATCACCTTATCATCACTTTATCAACACCATATACCATCTTGATACATAATTTCATTATTTTATAAATATGCATTTATAAATATCTATGCATTTTTTTATTTTTGCTTTTTATTTATTTTATATTTCATTTTATGTAGACGTTAAGCATGTTACGTTACCTTAAACTAAGTGTCCTATTTTGTGTCAAATAAAATCACATTTCAAAATGATTTTATTCATTTTTAATTTTTTTTATACCTTTTTCAGCAAGTTTCAACAATGTCAATTGGTTTATATATTTATCAAATATATTCTTTATTTTTTACCAGAGTATTTAATTTTTATTTTATGTAGACTTTAAAGTGTCATGAAACCCCCCCTGTTTTAGCCTAGTCGTTCACACCTCAGAGTTGGAAAAAGTCTATAGAAATTGGAGTGTAAAGCTGTGGAAAAGTGGGAGTGTAGAGGGGGGAAGAGGGGAAACAACAACCAATAAAACACAGACCTGCAACACGCTCATTATACAGACACATGAAAATTAAATTATGACCACGGAGAGAAAAAGAAATGGAGTTGAGGGCACTTTGATGCATTTTAAAAATATAACCTTCGCCTATATAACAAACTGCCAAAACGAGGGAGAAACGCAGAACATAACATTTAAAAGGTCTAATAATATTTTCAATACATTTAAGAGCACTACAGTCTCTGAATAAATAACACACGTTAGTTAAATACAGAAAGAATAAAGGCATAGTTACTTTTTTGAATTTGAATTCTACGTTTTTTTTTTTTGTTTTCAGAATAATACCTCGATCTCGTTCACGATCAGAAGTCTGGCTGTATCTGTGTCCTTATTTGCATATATATTTAATGAGAAGACAATGGGTTGAACAAGCTCTTTCTCATGAATAATGCAGAAAGGCGCTCTCTGCCGGCTGACGTAGATTCGTGCCTGCAGCCAATCACACACTCCAAAGATGCGCTTTTACCTCACATTCTGAGATGTTGCTTTGACTTTGCTTTTCAACCCGGAAGAACGAAATTGCTCAGAAAAACGCAACAATAACCAATTTCCACTTGTTGGTAAAATTTATGAGTGCTTTTAGTGTTATCAGCGATGTGCAATCCTGTACATATCTCAAAAAATGTGTTTTGGGGTTTCAACATTCAACACTTTAAACATGTTTCAGATAAACCTGAAACTAAGAAGTGGTTTTGTGTCAGTGACAAATAAGTTGATTTTACTCATTTTTTATTTTTTATACATCTTCAACAATTTTATTTTATTTTATTTTATTTTATTTTATTTTATTTTATTTTATTTTATTTTATTTTATTTTATCTTATTTTATTTTATTTTATTTTATTTTATTTTATTTTATTATTTTAAGCATGTTTAAACTAAGAAGTGGTCTATTTTTATTTTCCAGTCAAAGCCATTTCAAGAGAAAGAAAGGCTTAAAGAAAGGGAAAAACAGGTGCAGGGAAAGGTGGGCCTGTCTGCATAGCCGAAATGTCAGATGTTGAAAGGCCTGGACTGTCTCTTTGAAGTCTCAGGCCCTTCGTGGTCTTCTCAGACCCTCTAAACTCCTGAAATGTGCCTCCCGGTTACGTGAGTGGCGTTGAGGAAAACAAAGTGTGCTCTCTGTTTGTCAAATGTGGCCATTTTTGTTGGCAAGGCAGAGAGTAATTGGTTTGTGTAGACCCACAGAGTGAAGATACATTATTGATGTTTTAGCGGTTGTGCACAAACTGTCTTTTCGCCGCTAGAAAAAAATACACACATGCTCGAAGTCAAGTCTGCGCAACTTTTAGCCTTCAAAGCGGTGCCTCAATTGAGCACATTGTCTGCAAGTCTACATGGAATTACCACTGTTTTCATTCGTTTTTTTTAAATAGAAGGCCCTCAGTCACGCCACTTTCATTTGCTTCGTATTTGCCTTAAAACACAAGCTCAAAAATGGGTCGCTCTTTTGACAGTCGGCCCTATCTCATTAAGAGTTTGAGAAGTTGAACAATTGAAAATCAGCCTTTGTGCTGCTTTATTTTGATTAATATTTCACTTTGTTATTACAGAGACAAAAAGCACCCTTATGTCTTTGAAATGACAGCATTGCAGTGCTTTTTAGTTGAAAACATTGCATTAGTTGCAATATTTTTATTATTAAATCAGTAATTTATGCTTCATTTCAGAGCATTCCTTCTTGAAGAAAGCCTCCATGCATCTGAAATGTGATGGCGGTATTTGATTTTACACATCCAGTATTTCACCAGCATTACTGTCATGTTCTGCGATAATGGCTTATCTTCTGTGTGCTGCATTTCTAAAGAGGTTCCTTCATTTGCAACGAATCATCTGTGTGAAGTACCGCTCTGCTTTATGGAGCCCATATGCTTTCCCATCAGCGCCTTAACAGAGCGCCGACATCTAACTGAGCTGTAAATGAAATAATGTAGGGAAATCATAATTAGCTCCCATGCAAGAGTTGGCAATCATGGACTTATATAGGCCACTGTAGTGTGATACCTCATGGGTCTCTTTTGTTATTGACCCCCAAGCACCAAGAACGATGGTAACAAATCCGCAGATCAGACAGGTTTTAAACCATGCCACTTGGCTGTTGTGAAAATGAATTATACAAATTTATAATTGGATTATAATTAGAACAAAAAAGAAAAGTTGCTTGAAATGCTAGCTTTTCTTGCTATTGAGCTGCGTTCGTGAAACTCAAGCAGAATGAATTTCTGTAAAAATTGTTCGTAAAATTATTCTTAAAGGATTAGTTCACTTTAAAATGACAGAAAATAGATTTACTCCCCTTCAAGCCATCCTAGGTGTATTTGACTTTCTTCTTTCTGATGAACATAATCAGAGTTATATTAATAAATATAATGGCAGTGAACGGGACCAACGAGTATGAAGGTCAAGAAAGTGCATCATCCATCATAATCATACTCCATATCCATATTTAACAAGTTATAAAGTAAAATATCTACTTCGCTTCAGAAGGCCTTTATTAACCTCCCAGAGCCGTGTGGAGTGTGTTTATGATGGATGGATGCACTTTCTTGAGCTTCAAACTCGTTGGCCCCGTTCACTGCCATTATAAAGCTTGGACGCATCAGGATATTTATTAATATAACTCTGATTGTGTTCATCAGAAAGAAGAAAGTCATATACACCTAGGATGGCTTGAGGAGGAGTAAATCATGGGGTAGTTTTCATTTTAAAGTGAACTATATAAACTAACAGTTTATATAGAAACAAGTTCTATGAAAATTATTAAAATCGTTCAGATAAATGTCGCAATTCAGTGTCGCAATGTTGCAATTCAGTGTGACGATGCATAGAAACAACAGTTCATATAGAAGCAACAAGATCAAAGTTCTGTGAAAATTATTCTTAAAACCGTTCTTGCATGAATAGTCGCATTCAATGCGACAATGCAGTCCAATTCAATAAGAATAGTTTTACGAAAAGTCTTGTTCAATGCAACAATGCAATACAGTTTACATTTGGAAAGTTTTACGAATAGATAGAAACGGCTAAAACAAATTGTTCTCAAAAACATGCTTGAATAATATTTGCCTTAAATGCGACTGTTCAGTGCAATTTGTATAAGAATAGTTTTACAAACAGTTAAAAGATAATGCAATAAAATGTATGTAGGGATGGTTTTATGAACGATTTGCATAAAAACATTTATTCAACCCTATAAGCCCACAAAATTCCAAATCTTGTGAAGTGCATCCTCCCAACAAGCCTTAGTTCTCTTCTGGCAACTTTTTATTTGTATTCTGTTCATGTGACTCGGGGAGAAATTGAAATGATGTAATTGATTGCAACGGGTGATAATGATAAACAAGTGAGCGCAGTCAAACAAAACATCTGTCTGTGAGTCTCGGATGAAGCAGCACAGTTTGCAGGCGTTTTAGCCAATAGCGCACTGTCTATAGTCATTAAAGCTGGCTTTCTTGTCCCCAGGGAGAGCCAATCACCTTCTGCGAGAAGAGCTTCGTGGCACACCGCTCCAGCACCATGAGAAGTTTCCTTGAGATGGCCGTGAACCTGCAACTCTTCAAGCAGGTAAAGTGAAAACGATGGAGGTTTTAAGCCTCAACCATAAATTACCCAAAATCACATTTGAAATGTTCCTTATTTGTGATTTTAGTTGACAAGTGTATAATTTTATATAGATACTGATTCAACATTTTGCACAATAACTCTTAGGAACTAAGTGGATTACTGTCTGTATTACACTTGAACCATCACTCCCTCCAGCTCTATTTTTAGCCATGATATCGAGCCTTTTTCCTTCCCCCTCCACTAAAGTCTTAATTTATACCCGGAACGAGCAGTTGCGCATTTAATCACAATCTCCGTCTTGATGCACTATTCCACATAATGTTCCCTCCAAAACCCAGATAGTGACCAGCAGTTCAAAGACATCTCCACCTCCCGCCCGTGCAGTAGCTCCGGGAGAGGTCTTATCTCCAACTTGGCCGTACTGCAAAAGGCCAGCACCGCAGTGCCCCATTCTGACCATGAACCACATCCGCTTGCAGGCCGGCCCTGCCTAGAAACCAGTGGAGGCTAGCTGCCAAGAGATTGTGGGGGTAGTCTGTCAACGACGACCTGCTTTCTGTATCCTAACTCCCCCCCACCCACCCCCATGTCTTCCAGTGCCTGATGCTAACTTGCGATCACCCTGCCAACAAGAGAGAGCTTGCAGCACTCTGGCATCTCCCTGTCTGCACGGGTCCGGTTAACTGGTTCTTCCTCCAGACTCTCATCACTACCCCCTCGACACCTTCAGACGCAGTGCTTTTGTTTTGTTTTTGTCTCAGTGCGGCATAATTGCGTTCAGCAAATTTAGTTGCTTGGAAACGTTTTCTGGAGTTCATGTTAGTTGATCTTAATTTATTTTATGATTTCAGTTTTTAAGACACAATTTATTAAAGTTTTGTTTATCAAGCAGTTAATGCTACTGTACAGTATTTTATTTCATTGTGAAATGTGTGCACTGAAAAACAATTCTGAAGTTTATTTATTATGACTGGAATTTAGGTTATTTAACCTTTTAATTTAATTTATTTTAATTTAATTTATTTTTGTCTGTTTTAAAGACAGTTTATTACAGTTTTGTTTATCAAGCTGTTAATACTGTTATTTCATTGTGAAGTGTTTTGTTATGCACTTCTTGTGTACTGAATACATTTAGAATGTAGCATGTTTGAAAAAGCAAAAACAATTGCCAAAATCGTAAATAAAATCGCAATTGCAATATTTATTTAAAAAATCGCAATATGATTATTTTGTCCATATTGCACAGCCCTACTTAACATGCAACATTTGTTACATTAAAAAATGTTGAAAAAAAAAAAAAATCACTAAACATTAGGGCTGTTGATTTAACACATTAATTAGATTAACTCATTACGATTAAAAATAATGCGTTAAAATTATCGCATTTAACACACTTGACCCGCTCCCAGACCTACGTAGGTCGTCTGACCTACGTCATTTCTGAATCCGCATTTTGAATCAATCGGGTGAACCAACGAATTAAATGAATAAATGAATGAATGAATAAATGTCTCAATGTCTTAATCATGAAGACATTTATCGCCACCTACTGGCAGTTTTAGTTTCTTACTTAAGAGTATAATTTCATAATTTCAAAATAATTTTAAAAGTGTAAGTCACAAAAAAATGAAAATTCAGTCATCATTTACTCAACCTCGTGATCCGAAAGAGTATGTGTAGTAAATTCTATGTTGAATTGAGTATTTTTTTGCTGAAGCCACTTTTTGTAATGTCTGTTTGATGCTTTACACAATAATGGCTTTAAATGATCTTTTAAGAGTAATTTCTTACCCAAATTTGATGTGCGATTAATTAAATTAATCACCACATCGTGTAATTAACTAGATTAAAAATTTTAATCGCTTGACAGCCCTGCTAATCATTAATTGTAGCACAACTGCTATCCCAATAAATTGCAATAAGCTTTGTGCTTTGTTACTTTTGATGTGAAACAAAGTCTTAGCTTTCAAATTTAGTCGATTTTTTTTATTTTATTTTATTTTTATTTTTTTATGTAATAAAACACTCTTTAAAGTGCCATGACAGATCGCTGTTGCAAATTGAACCGATCATCTCTTCCTCTTTACTACTAGTTATATGAAATAAACATGAATGAACATCAGAAGGTATGTTGAAAGGTACGTTACAACTTACCGAAATGTATCATGTCTCATGTAATCGTTAAATCAGTGTTTCAGCCATGGAAAGGTGTCAATAAAACAGTAAACAATGTCAAGTAACATTTACCTCAGAAAAGCTATTTAATGTCCATAGCTCAATATTTAGCTAGAAAACTCTATAGAGGAGCATTGTGCTGAATATGTATGCACTATATTAATTATCTATTATATATTTTTTACTTAACCTGTTTTTCAATATTTAATGTGTTTGAATAAAACCATCAAAACACATTATTATATTAAACAATTTAAAGTTTGTATATAAATCACTTTGTTAATTTTAACTGTTAATATTATAATAATGTACCAGTTTACAGGGTACCCTGTATAGTTTACAGCATTAGTTTTTTTCCATAAGAAAAATTGGCGTACTGTACCTGATATATAATTAAAATTAACTGATATTGAACGCTTGTGAATCGAAATCAAATCGAATCATGAAATTTGTGTCAATACCCAGCTCTATTAGATACCAGCCTTGAAATATCCCCTAAACAATCAGATAGGTAGGAGCAGTGTCCAATTAATGGGACAAGAGTGTGTCTGTAACACAATACTGAAGGATGAGGTTTTGGATAGGTGTTAATTTGACCTGATCACATGCTCTAATTGGGTGTCTGAGGCTGAACCCTGTGGTCTCATCACTCATTAAAATAAATGAAATATGCCCTGTGCTAATGTATACATTCTATATGAGTACATAAGCATATATAAAAAGATGCATAAATACAAGCATTTGTCTGGTACCTTTAATTAGATGATATTATTTAATCCCATAAGAACATAAAAATAACTTTAATAACATTAATGTTGGAAGAGTAAATAAACTTCCATAAACTGCAGAACATTTATATTTCTTAATGTCTTTTAGCTTTGTTTTTGAGATTATGGACCAGAAAATAAATAGATATGAACAGAAGTCAAATATATAAAGAACCCAAAGTATTTTCCCAGTAAAATTAACAACTCTATGATGTATCATGCATTAAAGGGGACCTATTATGCAAAATTCACTTTTGCATGGTGTTTGGATATAAATGTGTGTTGTCAGTGTGTGTACACAACCACCCTATAATGATAAAAATCCAACCACTCCTTTTTTTTTTTTAATCCCCATAAATCATAAGCAGTGTCTCAGAACAAGCCGTTTCCAGATCCCTGGCAGTGTGATGTCACATTAGCCACAGGCCTCACCCACGAATGTTGACAGACACTGCCGTTTTAACATAGAACCGCCCTGAGCGAGTTCACAGCGAGTTATACAGTCCGCCATTGCTGCACTGACAAGAGCGGCTCCCAAGCGTTTTAGGTGTTCTGTAGCTGGATGGATTAATCCACATAGCTCTCTCCATTTACTCCCTAAATCTGAGCTGCTGAAGACGAGGTGGAATCATTTTGTTTTCGAAGAAAATGCTCCCTCAACTCTACCGAAATTCGTTTATGTCTGCGCGAATCATTTCACACCGGACTTCTTTGTGAACAAATGTCAGTACAAAACAGATTGTGCTAAAAAGTTGTTACTCAAGGATAGATCAGTACACTGTTAGTGATCCAGCTTACAGCCTCCAGAGTGATACTGGATATACGGCAGTAATGAAGGTGAGGGCACTTTATTACAGTTCATTGGAGTTGATTTACGGATATAAAGTTTACCAGTTTATTAAGCACCACCCGAAAAGGCATAAGGTCTTTATATATTTGTTTACTGTTAGTTGTAACGAGTGTTTCTGTGTACTTCGCTGTGTATGTTGATGATAATGCAAGGGAGAGAGAGAGAGTTTATGGATAATATTTTAATGCACACTTGCACTGTGTTTTATTAAGCTCATACAGTGATTTTCTAGAGTTAAAACGGAAGCTTCATCTTTTGTGTGAAGTACAATAAACATCATAAAACTCATCTGTAAAGTTTTGGCAATCATTCGGACGGGGTCCGGTACAACAGGCTTGTACTAATATAGTGGAAGAAGACGATATAAGTTATAACTGTAATTAAACTAAACTATACCTGTTCTATCTCCATGCAGCATATATTCGCAGTTTCTAACATTATAGCACATCCTGACAGACTCCTTGCACTGGAGAATGAGCTCTTGAAGCTCCGCCCTCTTGGGCAGAGTGCAGCAGCTCATTTGCATTTAAAGGGCACACACTGAAACGGCACGTTTTTGCTCAACCCCAAAAAGTGGCAATTTTAACATGCTCTGAAAAATTATCTGTGGGGTATTTTGCGCTAAAACTTCACATATACATTCTTGGGACATCAAGATTTTTCATCTTATAAAATGGGGCAAAATAGGTCCCCTTTAATATATCTACATGTTTTATCAATATTCCTTCACATAATATCTTTATTATTTATCTGTAGTATATATATTATGTTAATTTCTTTTATTTAAAATATAAGTTTCCACATCCTTCCAAAACAATCTTTGTGAGACATTGACATAAAAATTTAAGTTTGATTGGATGTTATATATTCAGAAAATATTTAAAACATTTAGTTATCTATTATTATTATTTTTGTTATACTTGTATAAATATTTTCAAATCAAATTTATTTTCATACTTCTGAAAATAAAATGTCATAGACCTAGTTTTAATGGGCATATTTATTAGATCCCTTTTATGTCCTCTACGTGACAAGAGAGGAAATTAAACTTCCCAAAAGGCATTGCTCACACAACATTCTCCTGTGCCATGTTAATCCATCACCTGATGTAAATTACACACAGTGACCATGTCTGGAGCAGCCTAGATGGAATTGTTTTGGTGTTGTTCTCCATCCCCCTTCTTCCTTAATAACCTGTGATACTTTAATTTATGGCGGCAGTTCATTGAAGGCAGACTGGCCAAATTAAACGCAGGAAGGGGCTTTACAGACGTCTATGAAGAGGAGATCACAGAGGGGGGCTTCTGTGGAAGTGAGTGCCACCTCTCCATCTTTCAATGAGTGAAAACAGCTCACATGGTAGCTACAATAACATTAGGCATTTTAAATTTCTGTCATTATTTACTAATTTCCTGACTTTGCAATACAAAATAAGAAATCTTGAAGAAGGTTCATGCAGCTCTTTTCCATACAAATAAAACAGAATGACCAGTTGTCAAGCACTAAAAGGAAAAAAAACTCCATAAAAGACACACAGGTTTGAAATGAAATGAGGATGAGTAAATGATGACAGAATTTTTTTAATTATCTAAACTAATTTTTTAATAAACAGTTAAAAAGTTGCTGTTTCACTAAGTTTGAGTTTTAGATTTGTTTTCAAGAAACATGTCTTATTATCAATGTAAAAAAAACTCAGGATTCTTCATTTCTATTTACTTTTATTGGTAATAGTGGTAGCATTATAAATGACTTTACTGTCACTTTTGTTAAATTAAATGCATCCTTCATGAATAAAATTTCTTATAAATAATATTTTTTTGTAAATATTTTGTTCTGAATTTATTATTAACACTCTCATGCGGTTCTGTTTCTTAGGTAATTCAAGGTCTTATCAACAGTGGATTCACACCAAGATGGTAAGCAGCAGGCAATTATTCGTTTTTCTTCTCGTAATGTTAATGTTAATTTCGGTTGAATAATTAAGCCCAAAGCAGCTGAGCGCCTTTATTATTTCCCGTCGGTTATGAGGTGATGAAACATATCCAGTTGAGCGAATCGCATGAGAGTGGAGATGCGATGCCAGGGAAGATGGTGAAAACTGTGGCGTGGGACAGTTAAGATGTTGAGACAGGCTTGATATGATGTGACAGCCAGTCATCGGAGATGACACGAGACTTCTGGCAGGAAACACAGCCATTACTCGATAGATTGAACAAAAGAAAAGCCTTCTTTTCTTCTCTCCTTCCCTCTGCTGTCTTCCTCTCACCTCTCTCCGTGCTGTCTCTCGCGCCTGTTTTCTTTTTGACTGTCTCTTTGCGTTCTCTCCCCCCCCTTCAATCCGTCAGCCGGAGCCGAATTAGTTCTCTGGAGTGCCTTTTTCAAAAGGTTTTGTGTAAAGTTCACATTCTCTGACTGACACAAATCCATAAGAAAGGGCCGCAGCGCCATCATGTCGGTCAAGGCTTTTGGATGTAAACTCGGGCAGCATCCCGCGCATTTCACAGGTTTAGTGTGTTACCCTTGCAGCATTCATCTGGTAAAGACCGATGTTACCCGGGAACGAGAGATAAAATCAGACAAGAACATACCATTCAATAAGAGCTTTCTAGAGCGTCACTCTTTCTGGTTTCACACTCGTATAAAGGGACCAGACCTCTTTAATAGTTATTTTTAATGGCAAAGGTGTTTCTCATTGCTTTGGGGCAAAACAAACGTTTTGATTCGAGGAACAAGGTGTTTATTCAGCCGTTAATGATTTGTGACAGTAAATGTGTGTTTATTTTATGTGAAATGTATTCAGCAAACATCTTACGAAAAATGCTGGCAAGTTCTCTGAAAATGTGTATGTTTTCTTCTCTATAGCGGCAGAGGGCAAAACCAGTCGTGAAAAACCTTCAGATGGTAAGATCATACAAGAGTAGCCATTCTGACCTTGGATTTATAAAAACAATATTTGCTATTAGCAGATGTGGGATTACACTATGGTGATTCATATCGCAAGTTTATATGAACAAGTATTTAAATTTTAAAAGGACAGGTTCACCAAAAAATTCTGTCATCATTTATTAACCCTCATGTCACTCCAAACTTATATGACTTTCTTCTGTGGAACATTAAAGATATTTTGTTAAATGTGCCTGTGCTGGCAAAATGACTCAGAAGTTTTCACAAAAATTAGTTCACAATTTCATCATAGTTGATCTAGTGATCCCAATGCTTCAAATAGCAATTAAACATCTAAAAGTATCTTAATTTTTACATTTTTTGAGATGAGTACCTTTCCTTTGACAAGGACAATGAAAATTCAGTTTTTCTCTGCTCGCTTCTCAATGACTGGCATTTCCTCTCAGCACAAGTTTGGTATAGTTGTAAAGTGCAGCATTAAAACTATCTGAATGCATTTCAAAATATCTATCTTGGCGAGTATTGATGCAAACAATATCTGTTATGCCTTAAGTGAACGTTTGGTTAACTGTTGGGGGAAAAACATCTGATGTGTAACATATTAGATTTTGAAGATCATTGAAGAATAACTATGAAAATTTGCTTATTGCGACTCATTTTTGTCAGCACGGGTCACATATTATATAATATATTGTGATATATGTGAAAGTCAGTGGCCAATGTTGTTTGGTTCCCAAAGTTCTTCAAAATATCTTCTTTTGTGTTCTATTGTATTTATGTACGTAAATGCTTTTCAGCCTGATTAATGAATATTTTAGTTACTATAATTCGCATATCCTTGCATAAATCAGAATTTTGGGTCTTTTTGTTAAATTTTAAAATCAGTGCAGAAACTGTGGGGGGAAAAAAAGTGGGCTTGAATTTATGGCCTGATTTTAGTAATACACCACACTCTTGGATGCTGTTGTTAAAAATAACACTAAGACATTTCTCAAAATATCTTCTTTTATGTTCTGCAGAAGAAGAAAAAATCATACAGGTTTGGAACAAAATGTAGTGAATAAATAATGACAATTTTAATTTTTGGGTGAATTATCCCTTTAAAATGATTCACTTTTCCCTTTTTCACCATTTCTTTGTAGTTCAGTTATTGATTAGAGTTTTCTTTCTCTTTTGAAAGGCCAAAAATCATGCAAAGCGGAAAATACGTGACATGAAGGACAAGATTACACAAAAGGTGAGTTATTCAGAGTTCTGTCTATGCAAACTTTGCATTTTTGGGGCATTCAAAAGCCTAAAAATGCTTTCTGGATAGGAAACTCACTGTCTCTCACATTAACACTCAAACAGACTCATGCACACACACTATTTAAGATGGATCACGTGACTTCACCCATGGCTCGCGCTCAGGGTTTTAAATGGCTTGTGAAACCTGCTTAGCTCTTTGTTCGGGAGTGTACATTTCTAACAAGTGCGCCTCTGGCAATGGGCTGTCATGTCAGCCCCCCTCCCCAGCATCACCTTTCATACTTTTTGCATATTTCATCAGTGAGCGAGTGATTTCTTCAAAGCTAATGTAACGAGATGTATGTTTCCATAACACTGATGTCTTTGATAAGGCAATTGTGGCGTGAACTGTCAGGCCAGGAGCTCGGAAAGGCGGCCCAGAGGAGACGAAACCTCTCACAGTTGATACACCGGATGTTAGCTGCTGCTGTCTGCTCTGCTTCAGCTAAACCAAAACAGATTTGAACAAGACACTGCTCAAATGAGTCAGTGTTATTGGGTGCGCGCACGTTCGTATAAATAATCATGCGGTCTGTTGCCATACAAGTCTCAAATGTGCTCATAGGAAAACATTTCGAATAACGCACACTGACAAATTGGGCAACATAAAGGTGCATATTAAGAAAGTATTGTGTGCTTTCTTAGTTTCCCTCCATTTTTTGCCTTTTAAAAGGTCCGGTCACATTAGGGAACTTTTGCCAAAATTTCACAGAAAATTCACGGGTTCAATAAAAATTTTGTCAATAGTGAAGAGATGTATGAAACACAGCTCACACAGAAGTCATTTTCAATAAAAGCAGGTTTCTGTTGATGAACGCACTGCATTTGATAACTTGAACACGAGTGAAATTTGCTCTGGGAACTCCTTCACTCTTGCGAAATTCCCAATGTGTAAATTCCTATTGAAATGAATAGATTTTACCTGCAAAATTTCACAGAGCAATGCATTTCTCAGTTTCCCTCACTTTTCTTTCTTTTCAGCAGGATGTTGAAGAGGAAGAAAACTCGCATTAGGAATATTTGAAAAAGTTTAACCTGCAAAAAAGGCCCATTGTCAATAGTGCAGCGATGCATTAAAGAATTCAAATTTCCTAATAATTTACTCACCCTTATGTCATCCAAGAAGTTTGTCTTTTTCTTCAGTCGAAAAGAAATTAAGGTTTTTGAGGAAAACATTCCAGGATTTTTCTTTTTTGAAGGTGCAGCTTCAAAGGGCTCTACACGATCCCAGATGAGGAATAAGGGTCTTATCTAGTGAAATGATCTGTCATTTTCTTTTATACTTTTCATACTTTTTAACCACAAATACTTGTCTAGCTCTGCGATCCGCCACACATTACATAGTCAAGTTGGAAAGGTTATGTCACGTAAGTGGAAGTACCGAACAAGGGGTTACAAAGCAATCAGAGTTTTTAGCCCTACAACGGTACTTACACCTATGTCACCTTTCCAACGTGATTATGTAATGCGTGGCGCATCGCAGAGCAGTGCAAGACGAGCATTTTTGTTTAAAAAGTATATACATTTTTATTTTTTTTAGAAAATGACCGATCGTTTTGCTAGATAAGACCCGTATTCCTTGTCTGGGATTGTGTAAAGCCCTTTGAAGCTGCACTGAAACTGCAATTTGGACCTTCAGCCCAATGGCGTCATTTCACCAAAAGTCAGGGTATGGCAGACCCTGATGACGTCATCCAAACTTACTCCCTCGACATGACAGTCCTACTTTCTTCACACAACTTTTTCCAGCACTTCAAATCTCAGAAGTCTAAATATTATCCAATTTAAGTGTTATTTTTAATATGATTACCAAAAACATTTTTAATTCAGTCTACAAAGATCGTCCTCATTTGTAAAACTAGAAGTCAATCAATCAAAAACAACAGCCAATCAGAACAGGGTGTGGGCGGGCTCTCGCAGCATTTGCACTACACCAGAGATTGAAGGCAACTTGAAGGCACTCGCAAGGAAATTAATAAGTACGTAATCAAATTCACAAATATTACACCATTTAAACATAAATAAAAACACATACTGGGCTACTAAAACAATCTTTGTCATAGAATTCACTTGTTTGTTCACAATTTGAATGTTCTCGCTTCCATTTGTTTAATTTTAAGATCTAAGGTGAATTATCCATCGTTGCTTTTAATACGGCTACAAAGAGCACTAAATTATATTCAAAGTCACTTTACACGCTTTTAACATTAAATAAAGTACATAAGTTGAGATTATCATTGCCATACTTTGTGTCGTTGTTTCAGCCACGACATCACAAAAAAAAAAGAGTTTCTAAAATAGATTCGTCGTGTGGTTAGGACAACTGGTAACTTAAACACCTCTGATTAGTCAACAAAATTTTGACTAATTATTTTCAACAAAAATCCCTGTGATTGGCTACAATACTCAACCCTGCAAAATCACGTTGTGAATAAACACATTGGCAGCGCCATTGATCTTACACGACACGAATATAACAACCAGATCACTTTAATTTACTTGCTTTTATATCTTAAAATACAAATTATATGTTACACACAGTAATATAACATAATATAATGTTAATCCTGCATGCAATTAATAAAATTATATAACTTGACCAGGCAGCCAAGGTATGGCAATCGCCATACCCAATTGACGCTCCTGCTTCAGCCCATTGGTAACTGTTAAAGTCCACTATATAGAGAAAAATTCTGGAATGTTTTCCTCAAAAACCTTAATTTCTTTTCAGTTGAAAAAAGAAAGACTTAAACATCTTTAATGACATGGGGGTGAGTAAATTATCAGGAAATTTTAATTCTGAAGTGAACAAAACCTTTAAGCACACTTTCAAAATAAGCAGTGTTCTGTTCCTGAATGCAAGTGAAATCTGTTTGAACACGAGTAAAATCTGTGTAGGGAACTCCTTCGCTCTCTCGTGAAACTCCAGATTGCCTAAATTCCTATTGAAATGACTAGATTTTGCCTGCAAGATTTTGCAGGGCAATGGCAAATGTGACTGTACCATAGAAAATTACCTTTTTTCTGTTAAACATAAAATTAGATATTTTGAAGAATGTTAGAAACCTTTTCGAATAACACACGATAAAACTTATTACATACATATTACATATTACGTACATATTAAGCAAGTATTGTGCATGATTTCTCAGTTTCCCTCTTTTTTTTTTTTTTTTTTTTTTGCTGCTCGGCAGGACGCTGAAGAGGAGGAAAGCCCGTACTGTGCAGGTTCTCCCACCAGCACTAAAAGCCTCTCACCCAGGAGACTTCAGAGGAGAGAGGTAAGCACGTACACACACTCTTTCACACACGCTCACACACACAGGGAAGGGGTTCACGGACAGTCCGCCTCCTGAAAGAAGCGTCCATTTGCACACCAGTAAGTCCGAACCGACGCGGGGCGCCTTGATTGACAGCTGTGGCTAAAGCGGCCGTGTGTAGTGTGTGTCTTGCGTGTGAGATTCAGTGATGTGTTGCCAAGCCCAGGCAGGGAAGCGGTGAGCCTCCCATAGACGCAGGAGGTGGCCTGGATTCACACCATTCACTGGCCTGCCTCCATTTCCAACCGAAATAGGCCGCGGTTATTTCACAAAACCAGATTTTGGACTGACAACAAGGCTACCATTTTGATGTATCATTAACTTTGTTAGGTAAATCACAATATCCTACACTTTCCTAGTGTCTTTTTTTCCCTGGTGTCCAGGCACATTTTTAGGTTTCATGACTATTTTCCATCCTCTATTGGTCTTTTACATTAAACTAATGTTTTTTACTGTTAGGTTTAGTTTAAGCTAGGTAGCTGTAGGTTTTATTCTCCTTGCACCCTAACACACCTTTGATCCCGAAAAAGGTCAAACACGCATGCGCCTTCCTACTCTGTCCCTCACACTGACGCCCATAACCATGAGGCCATGTGCCCAGGGACTTCCATGATGCTTTTGCTGCATCAATCTGCCCTCTTCCTCTTCCTCAACCTCTCTCTTTCTC
>CM074433.1:6955000-7147500 GCA_037101425.1 Elopichthys bambusa | reverse complement strand
TTGTCTTTAATTAAATCACAGCCTTGATTGGATAATTGCAGTAAGCCAAAGCACAATTTTAGTTTTATATCAATTAATCATGCAGCCTTAATGTTACTATTGTTTCACACCCATAACCTTGACTATAAACTCTTGACTTGGCCCTAACAACTGCAACTGCTTAGCAACATGCTAAAAACAGTCTAAACATCTTAGCAACCACAAGTCTGTGTTCTAGCAAGCACTATAGTAATGTAACGGCAAGCTAATTAGCCTAGCATTTAGCCTACATATTAGTTTTTTTTTAAAACTTTTTAATACATATACCTGACTGTATGTGTTGAGAAAACTAAAGAATGAAGTGATTGTAAAGTTTAGGCCTGAATTTGTTTTATTGTTACAGCTTAGCATCCTCTACTGTGTCATAATTAGCTATTTCTTATGACTAGCATTACTATTACTATTATTTCCCACCCATAACCCTAAGTATTAATGTCTTTTGACTTGATTCTATAAGCAACTACCCAAAACACACTAGCAACTGCATAGCAACATGCTATAAACACTCTGAACACCTTAGAAACCACAAATCAATGGCCTAGCAACTACTTTAACATTGTAACATTGCAAACTCCTTATATTTACTTGTTTTTAAAGTTTTTATTTTTAGGTTAAAGTTTACTAACAATTTTCAGAACAATCGTTCTAAAATTGTTAGTAAACTTTAACCTAAAAATAAGCTGTGCTGAAAAATAGATCCGATGAATCATTATTTTTGAATAATTAGCATTTAGCCAGCTAACCGATTCTACTTTTTTTTTTTTAGTACATATACCTGTATATGTTTAGTACATAAACTGTATGTGTTGAGAGTTTTTTCTTTTTTTTGTTTGAGTAGAAGGTGTTTGAGATGCAGGTCTGGTGTTGCCATCCTGCAGAGGGCTTGCACTCACCTTGTTTTAATAAACACCTCCGCTCATAGAAAGAGCAAGAGAGGGGCCGCTCTCTGAACAGCACGGCCCACTTTGCAACTCAAGGGGCTACATAACTGCAAACAGTGTGGCAGGGCAAACAAATACACACACACCCTGCTGACACCAAATGAATGTGACACAGTTCCGCAGGTGCATCCAGCCCCTTCACTTAAGCCAAAGTGGCTTGCCGGCCAAATTTATGGCCCTGACACAGGAATCCATTAAAGCCTTTTGGAGGATTCAAGGCCTGAACCCCCCGTAATCGCTTTCATTATAGCTGCCGGCTACTAGCGAGTGGGGCAATCAGTGCCCAACATGTGTTCCTGTTTATTCCAATGGCAAAGTGTTCAGTACACACATCTCTTAGCTATTTTTATGGATAGGGTGGCCGTTAACCCATTCGGCAGGCACCGTTACCTAAGATGGCAAGAAGCTTTTTGCTCGAGCCATTACGACGAGACTTGACCAGTTGATCTTATCAACCCTGTCCGGTTAGCAACGTAGCGTGAAGTTTTTCTCGCGCCTCAGGCTCAGTAAAAGGGCTTCGGTTTAGTAATGTGCTTTGATAATGTGGCAAACGGCAGTTTATGGGCTACTTGAGTGAGTGGCCGCGTGCTTGTGTGTGTGTGTGTGTGTGTGTGTGTGTGTGTGTGTGTGTACGTGTATGTGTATACGTGTCGTGGATGGCTAGTTAATGGCAAACCCTAAAGCCTGGGGCCGCAGCGTGAAGCGGTGCCCTATAATGCTTCAATTCTTTAATTTGCCAATTAAATGTGTTACACAGGTGTGTTATAAAAGCCAAGGGATTAGCAGACCGAGCACCTATGCCGGGGACAGGAATTAATGTTGTCGCTCTGTAATGGGGATATGCAAAGTTTCATTCAGGAAATGTGTTGCTTTAGTAGATTAGGTGGGATTTTAACATTTCAATCCTCTGTTTTAGCATCAAAATCCAAAGTCGTCCCCACACATGAGCCTCTGCTATCCAGACAATTACAACGACAACAATGACGACACAGCCAGCAGGTAAGGGTTTAAACTCTATTACATTGTGTTTTCCAACCCAATTATGGGGTAAACATCATCCATTCTTCAAGGCAACACTGCCCTCTGGTGCTTTTTTCCATCCCACATGGCATTTGAGTTAACAACCTGTGTGTGTTTTGAGCAGAATATCCTCTGAGGACAGCGGGGAGGTGCCGTCATACAACGAGGACAGTGATGACTCTGATTTAGAGTTTCAGCCTGAAGCTACTCAAACAGGCCAGATGAACCTGCTGGAGGAGATTTTGGACTCTCTCAGTACGTCCCACATCGAGCAAGGGCGAATGTCTGCTGCCAAGAGCCTGGACTTCTTCAGATCAATCGAAGACCTGGACTACAGTTCCACGGTGAGTGATGTGATGTATGTATGTATGTATGTATGTATGTATGTATGTATGTATGCATTCATTCATTCATTCATTCATTCAGTTATTAAAATGTTTTTATATATATATATATATATATATATATATATATATATATATATATATATATATATATATATATATATATATACTTGATATTAATTATTAACTTTTATTTATTAATTTATTTAAATTTGTTTTAATTATTTGTTAATATTGATTATTTTATTTATTTATTATTTTTTATTTAATTTACATTTTTATTTATTAGTAAATCCTCAAATTTTAAATGTTCCAAAATTGTAATAAAAATGTAATTTTTTTAACATGAAATGACATTACCATTAAATTACACTAAGATTTTACTATTAGATTGATTATTTTAATAATGTTATTTAAATATTTTTTCATTTTTTTGTATTTATTAACCATTTAAAATTGTATTTATTTGTATTAAATATTTAATGTATTCATTATTTTAATTATTTAATATTTATTTTTATAAAACAAATACAAATTCAGTATTGTATTAAAAACTTCTTGAAAAGTTCTTGGAAACTTACTACAAATTTAAAAGAATTTATTGTTTGACATGAAATAACTATTGTTGCCATTAAATTATTGCAAGATTTTAATATTAATATTGAGGAAGTGTTATAGGGTTCGTTTTGGTTTCATGTTGACTACTTTGTAGACGATTGTGTGCATGAACAATGGCATGGTCTTGTGAGTGTGTCATTTGTACTGTTTCCAGAAATCCCCTCTGGGAAGTAGCCCTGCTCAGGCTGGCTGCGAAGTAGGAAACGGAGAACAAGGTGGATGGAATATGGGTCAAGACGACAGTGCCGTTCACGGTAAGCATCTCCCGCCTTCGCCTCGACGCCAAGCCAGCTCTTGTTCCCTGCCTCTCCATCCTACCCTTCCCAATAACCTTGCCAACGAAGAAGTCCCACTGAGGCACTCTCTTTCTGAGTCACCTACAATTCAACTCTTGGCACCGGGTGATGCTGACAAACCCACCAGTTCTGCTGACGCCCAGCTGAGCCCCAACACCCAGCACCCAGGAGCACGCAGCCTCTCCCGACAGAAGGTCCTTTCCAGAAAAACCCAGAGGCCCCACCAGGAACATGCCCAGCACAGGGCAACAGGCAAGCAGCCTTCAGTCTTCGTACCTTGGGAGAGGGAAAACCAGTCCCAGGAGACAGATATGGAAAACCGAGGGAATGAGACTAAGGAGAAAGGCTTGCTAGAGGAGATCGAGTCCATGTGTCGCATCAGCATGGCCATCACACACATTCAGAACAACACCAGCCTGGACAAATCCTGAGAAACTGACTAACACTCCCATCTAACAATTCTCGTTACGTATTTACGCTGTCTTCTGATGTCACACGAGCACTCTTTGCATGAATTATTTGCAAAGGTGTTTTGTAGTTAATGTGAATGATCGGTCCTCTTATTTCTCACATTCAGTCCGAAACCACAAACGGCATAAGAACTGGTGGATGGAAAGGACGAAAATTAGGTTTAAAGGGATTTATGTCAATATTCATCATCCAGTTTTATTTATTTCAGCAGATGATTTGCACTTGCGTAGTTTCAAATCACTGTTTCGATAAATCACTGTGGGTGAGGGGTGAACTTCTCTGTATATTTTACTAAATTGTACGAAAATATTTAAATAGTGAGCGAATCTCAGCTTAATATGATGCCTTAAACAGATTTTATTTGCTTCTGACTGTGACACTGTAGCTGGCTAGCTTGCTAACTACGATCACTACCTTTTGCATGCAATGCGTCTTAAAGAGAGAGATTTATCTAATCCAGATGAACAGCTGGTTCTCAATTTGCTGTATTTTTGAAGAGAGAAAAAATATTTTTTTCAAGACAATTCTCAGGTTTCTGCTTTTATCCCTGATAAGATGTCAGTATTTAAATGCAGCCTAGACAATAATCCCAATTACATTATTATTTTTTTTTTAAAGGACTAATAGCCTGAAAAATGACAGTCATAGTATATTGACTTTTTGGTGCAAACACAACTTGTTACTGACAAATAAATTTAAAACCTCTTTTAAATTTTTAAACCTCTTATTGATTTTTTATTCAGTACAAAGTTCAGTCTAAGGCCCAAAATATACTCTACAGAAGTACGAGAACACAAATGCACAAGTTATGAAATTTATAACATAACACAAGTACATGTTGCATTCTTAGCGTTGCCACAAGGGGTGCTGTAGCAGCTTTAGCATAAACTAGGTGTGTCTGAAATCACATACTGTCTGAGTAGGTACTACATACATTTGATGAGGAATGAACTTTGAAACCTTCAAAAAAAAGGGTGTTCTATAGAGTATGAATGTGTGTAGAATGAATGAAATCCAAACGTCCTACATCTGCCGTATTGTTGTCATCGCCGTTCACTGCCATTCTCAAATCTTCTCCCGTGGCCTCATGGGATAGTAAAGTGTCCATCAGATGCATACTTCAGAATCTCGCTCAAAGTAGTAGGACTTCCTGGTACTTTTTGCTCAATGTTTTATGAATACTCTGAATTCAGACATACTACTCGTCTCGTGTACCTCTTTTTTGCCTACTATATAGTAGGGAAGTATGCATATTCGGATGGATGGCGTCTTCATCTATGGCCAGTTTTCTCTTTTATATGAACTACTATCATTGTGGTTGAAAGAGAATCTTGCTTGACATTTAAACGTAACTAGCCCCCTTTGCATGTTAGAATACAACAAAACTGCTTGCGAAATTGTACCGATTTTATTAAATATTTCGCTTGTCCTCGGTTTTACTCATTTCATTTAAATCAGCTGTGAACGTCACCTTCAAAGCTGTACTGCTACACCAAATAAGAAGTGGTCATTAGATCCAGCACTTGTTTCTTTAGTGGCTGATGAATTGTTCAGGCTGTTGAGCAGAGTGATTTAGGACACGTGCCATTCTGTCTGACACTTTAATGACCCTCCTCACCCCTCCTGTGTAATCTGTTGTGGTAACGATGTGACTGTAAAAGCATTCAAAGTTTTAGGACCCCTGTCTCAAATCAAGCCCTGTCCTGAAACTATATATCCTTCGGCCTTTGAACAAATCTGATGAACTATGCAAATCCCAATCAGTGTTATCAAGCAACTTGTATTGCCATTTGTTTATTTCTGGTTAAAGACCGTAAGTAATCAAAATTAGTGTTGTGGCTATTAGTCCATGTCTATTTTTGTTTGGTAGTACCCACATGACATGCAGGACATGTAGTTGATGTAACTGTCAAAACTGATGGTACGTATATTTAAAAAAAAAAAAAAAGAAAGAAAAGAAAAAAAATGAAATGCAAGTAGCGTCACCTTAAAATAGCTATTCTTTTTACTTTAAAATGCTAATAGTTTTTGCTAACATTTCTCAAAGTATTTCCTGTAAATGGAAAGATCACATTTAAGTGTACTATTTTTAACAATCAGAACTTAAGGGAACTTCTGAAAAGAAATTTACCCTTATCCTCTATTTAAATACAAGGTTGTGCCTTAACTGAGTTCATCTGCTTGAGTGGCTGCTTCCTACATAGGCAGCTTCCTTCAAACTCATAAATGAAATCTGATACCTGACTGATTTAAGTCACTCTACATAGACAGCAACTCTTTATCTGTGTGGTTGTAAAAGTACGGTCTCATTAGTAACATTTTGGTGAATTTTGCAGGCAAAAATGATCCATCTGTTGTCGATAGTGTAGTGGTGTGTGGTCACTTTCAAACCAAGCAGCATTCTGTTGGTCCACACGGCAAATCCAATGACTACCTTGAACCTTGAATCTTTAATCTGCATGGGGGAACTTTTTTTGCCCTCATGCAAAATCCCAGAAAGCGTAGATTTCTGTGGAAAGGACTGGATTTCGTCCTCAAAAAAACAAAAAAATAAAAATCACCGAACAATGGTAAGTGACCGCACCTTTATGCACATACAGTAATGCTGTCTAGGTAGACAGCTTGTTAGGTTTTGGAACAGAGCATCATATTTATCACAGGTACTTTAGTATTTTTATTTATGAATGGTTTCTAAATCGCATAATATTGGTATTTGAACCAAAACCTGAAATACCTAGTCAGAAAACCTTTTTCTTTTCTTTTTTTTCCTTTTTTTTTTTTTTGCGTAATAACCTGTTTATTCGTATTTGGTTAATGCAAGAAAGACCATCAGCCTCTTCAATACCAATCAAGCACACAGGACCTCAGCCGAAGTATCTCAGAATGGCCATGTGATCAGTTTTACATTTTCTTTCACTGCATATTTTTGTCGTTATTATTTTTGATACTGTGTAATTGAAAAACATGTATGGTTTGTTGTTGTCGTCCATGTGCTCTGTATTTTGAATGGCTTCTTGATATTTCTTTGGTAATGACTGAAAATTCAGAATAGCTAGAATTTTGCCTTGTAAAGGTATTTAACCCCTTTCTATATCTAATTTACATTTTTCTTTTTATTAAAGTAGAGAAAATACAATTAATTTTAATGTTATTTAGCATTATTTGAAATTTGGTCACAGTTCATGTTGCAGCATTAAAACTACCAAGTGTGTATTTTTAAAGATTTTTAAAGGAAACCTGTACGACAAACATTATTTTTACAATTTCGCTCAGTTACAGTAAATTTGAACTAGTTACTGTTCACCAGCTGTTTAAAATTAAACACTACTTGAAACTAGATAGTAAGCACATAAATTGAGGAACATGCTAAAATCTTTTTTTGCTTCTTTCCTGTTTACATATGCTCTTGTTATTGATGTGCATTTTCATTGCAAGTTCTACAGTAATTTTGGTAATGCTGGGAATTCTTTTAATGATGCATGAGCGCTCTTCTTTTAGTCAATAAAGAAATATGATGTCAACTTCTATGACCATGGTACCATTCATACGTTTTCACTTCGGAGTATTGTGACGTTCTTCATTTTCTGTCTGTTTTGCTGTTGAATTCTTTTGTAAATAGAGTAATGAGCTGCTGTAGCTGAATCACTGGACTCTCCAGACTGTGCTTTTGAATGTTCTACACAATGCAACATTTTTTTTCACACAAAAAAAACAGTCTGTACAGCTGATTTTATTCAATATAATGATAGAGACACCATTCTTGCTTCATTTTCATGAATGTTTTCTGGTACGTACATGAAATCATCATGTGATCAGTTTAGTTTGTGGTGGTTGAAGTACTTTTGAGTGAATGAAGTTGGATGGTAGAACTCTGCCGCATGCTCTGTGCAGTTATATTGTTTTTTTTAAGTGCAAATTAGTTAGGTCAGTCTGATGTGTTGTTACAGGAACTACTGGTACCACTGTATGCACTGTGAACTGAAATAAATTATATGTCCATACAACTCACCTGGGTAGATTCACTATTCATTTGACCACTATTGTGATGTTTATGACTGTTTTTTTAATTTAAATAAGTGATTCTAAAGGTATATTGGATTAAAAATGTAATAATTACATTAAAAAAATGTAATAATTACATTAAAAATGTAATTTTTAAAATACATTAAGCAGGTGATCAGAAAAAAATATTGCTGTTTTTTATGTTTTTTTTTTTTTTTTTTTTTTTTTACAAATTACAAATCCATGTTTGTTACTATTGAATCAGTTCATAAAATGTTGATTGAAATCAAATTAACTTGACCAGTTCAAGTCTTTTTATTACAGAGCTAAAGTTATAACATTTGCAAGACAAAAAATCCTGAGACTTGCATACACCCGAGAAAAAACTTTTACGCACACGATAAAATAGATATACATAAATCAGAAAAAGTTCAAGTTTTTCTTGCATGCCCAAAATTACGCACATATAAGTCTTAGGGATAGTTCACCCAAAAATGAAATTTGTCATTAATTACTCACCCTCATGTCGTTCCAAACCGTAAGACCTACGTTCATCTTCGGAACACAAATTAAGATATTTTTGATTCAATCCGAGAGCTTTCTGACCTCCCTGTAGACCACAACATCATAACCAATTTCAAGGCCCAGAAAGGTACTAAAGACATTGTTAAAATAGTCCATGTGACTGCAGTGGTTCAACCTTAATGTTACAAAGTGACGAGAATGCTTTTTGTGTGCAAAAACAAAACAAAAATAACAACTTTATTCAACAATTTCTTCTCTTCCCTGTCATTCTCCTATGCGGTTTACGTTGTACACACAGTACGCGTTGTACACGTCAGAACACTGGCTCATTATTGGACGGCTCTTGCGTCAGCATCACACGCATGCGTCGTGCTGCTCACATGAACAGTGTCGGCCAATACTGAGCCGGGACTCTGAACCCGGAAGTGCTGCACTGCGTTCGCTACGTCAACAGTGTAGGTGACTGATGGAAGAGATTTTTGTTTTGCTTTTGCGCACAAAAAATATTCTCATCGCTTCATAACATTAAGGTTGAACCACTTTAGTCATATGGACTATTTTAACAATGTCTTTAGTACCTTTCTGGGCCTTGAAATTGGTTATGATGTTGCTGTCTGTAGGGAGGTCAGAAAGCTCTTGGATTTCATCAAAAGTATCTTAATTTGTGTTCCGAAGATGATTGAAGGTCTTACAGGTTTGGAACGACATGAGGGTGAGTAATTGGGTGACCTAACCCTTTAAGGTCTGTTCACACCAAGAATGATAAATATATTAGCATCCACACCAATGAACGATAACGCTCAGTTTATGCGCACTGCAGGTTTGTCGTCTGCCACTTAAAATGCTTAAGCAGAATGGATTCTGATTGGCTGTCAATGTTTTTATCATTCATTCAGCTGGGGAAAAAAATGGGCTCTGCTATTCTTTTATATTTAGAATGATTTTTAGATCTATTTCATTATCGTTATAGTTATCGTCCTTGGTGTGAACGTGACTATGTTTTTTTTTTCCTCACAAATGTCACTTTAACAGCTTGCTGGCAGCACAAAAACACAAATATAAAACCTTAAAACGTCCTAACCAGGCACGATGCAAAAATTAAGCCATGATAAGCCCCGCCCACTTTGAAATCACATTGGTCCGAACTCTATTAAATATGTTCTAACTAGCCGTGATTGTTGAGCAGCATTGGATGTTCAAGTTACTATTATTATAAACACTTCACAATTCACCAATCAATGATTTCTAAAGCTTTTCAGAGGTAAAAATACCTATGATGGGTGTACATCATGTAATATTATAAATGAAACATCCATTATGTGGAAGATTGTCCAATCAAAAAATGTTCATTTGTAAGACTGTTATCTAGCTGATGAGAGCTGCCACATGATCAATGAATAAAAAGGCCTTTTTTTCTTCGTCTTGTAAAGCCAACAAGCCGCGAACAACATGACTGGCTGATTATTGGTTGATTGGCTTAGATGAGTCTTTCCACTGGTGGAGGCTGCACAATGTTCCACATCTCCACTCTTGAACCTTCCTTCTCCTGTCGACTGGGGCTGTAGGTGCCTCGTGTGGCCCGTCGGTTCACCGTCATGACCAAAGCTGTGGCCACGCCGAAAAGAACCAACAACAGAATCACAGACACCAGGATGATGGACAGCAACAGGTCAGATGTCACACTCTCTGCATTCAGCTGGAGGAAATGAAAATGGGGCGCAGTTAGCGAAGAGCAGTCAGTGAAATGGAGATTAATATGATCTTTGCTGTTTTAATTTGACGCTAACACCCTGTCTACACCAGACGCGACTTTTATCGCATTGCGCCGCAACAGCTAAAAGCTGTCTACACTGAATGCGACAAGCCAACCATTGCAAAGCACTTGGATTACGTCAGAAATAGACATCGAATCCATTTACTGTCCAGAATTTGTCGTGTCCAGTGTAGACATTATCACTGATTATAATGGCTTTTATTGTCTTTTTGACCGTCGCATCCGGTGTAGACACTGTGTTAAAGGGACAATTCGCCCAAAAATCATTTACTCCCCCTCAAGTTGTTCCAAACCTGTATAAATGTCTTTGTTCTGCTGTTCACAAAGGATGAAATTTGGAAGAATCTTTGTAACCAAGCAGATCTCGCCCACCCTTTGACTACCATAGTAAACAGTCAATGGGAGGCGAGATCTGCTTGGTTACAAACATTCTTCCAAATATCTTTCTTTTGTATACAGCAGAACAAAGACATTTATACAGGTTTGGAACAATTTGAGGGGGAGTAAATTATGACAGAATTTTCATTTTTGGATGAACTATCCTTTTAACAACCAATAAAACTATATAATCCACATTCAGATTTTGGTAAACACTAAGAAACATAACACACACATTGAGATCATATTGGCTCAGTCTACATAAGCTGGCATGCTGGAAGTTTATATATATATATATATATATATATATAACCAAGGTGGGATACTCTCTTCAGTCCTGATCGATTGGCACAGCTGTCTGCTCCCAGTGTCCCAATTTGAATGAACCAGTTGAAAGAATGATTCAATGACTCACTTATTTGTTTTGTTCCTGAATATGTGTTTTGAACAAGTCAGTTGAACGCAATTCAATGACTCTCTCATATTAGGTGTGTTCGACTTAAAGGAATGCTGCACAGGCCGATCTGTGTATGACATCAATTTATGAGATTCAAAAGCATGTAGAGCCCTCTGCTCTCTAATCGCTCTTGCGGTACTGTAATGTCACACACTGATCAGTCTGCGCAGCATCACTTCAAGTCTAACACACCTAGTAGCTGTGTCCTAATTCAGGATCTGTATCCTCCAGAGGTTGCATTTGAAGGCTGCATATGTCATCGAGTCGGTCTCATTTAAGAAAAGTAACCATTAGATTGCGAAGTAATAAAGAAATTACAGTATTTTACACCTCACGAGGAATAAGAGTCCATTTTATTACGGTTACTTTTCTTAAATGAGTCCGACTTGATGATGTATGCAGCCTTCAAATGCATCCTCCGAAGGGCACTTCGGACTGAAAACAATCATGGCCGCCATATTGAAGGGTCGTTCCAAATCGAAGTGCTCAGAACTGGCCACTTCAAAGGGTCCTTCAGAATGAAGGATTTCGAAGGGTAGAACTGGTGGACAGTTCGGGCCCCCATGATCCTTTGCACAGGGAAGTTGTTTGGCATCACAGAATGGGTACAGGAGGCTTGAAGTTCGATTTTACATATAAATGTATGTATAGCATTTTTCTATACTACTGTAATATTTTTACAAGTTAGAATTGGTACATTATTATGGTCAAAAAAACTTTAAAAAAACTTTACAGCTACCTTTATCAGTCCATTCATCTCATCATTCAGAGCGTGTTTTTTGGGGGGTCAACCAGCGTACAAAATGTTTGTATCTTTTTTTTTTTTTTGACCCCACACCCTTCATCCCTTCGAAACTCTCACTCCAGAGGGTGAACCCTTTGAAGGGATTAAGGCATAGGGATGAGCCCTTCCAAATGGAACGCAGGGAGTCTCTTGTTTTGTTGAAACAATTCATTATTCAAACAAAAATACAGTCACTTGTCGCCACCTACTGGCGAAACAATGTAACTGTAAAATCCCCACAGATAAACAGACTTGACACTTTGTCTGAAACTAGTTTACTTATTTACACATTTATTATTTTATTCTATTTTAGTATGTTGCACTTATAGCCCTACTAGGCTATATTATATATAAAAAAATTATAGTAGTTCCAAGAATCAATATACACCATAAAATATACACCACCAAATGCTACTTCTCACACTTTATACTCTAGAGTAGATAGACTGATCTTCAGGACCAAAATTAGATCATCCAATCCAGCCCTTCCCACACCAGCTCCATCTGTTGAAGGAGCAGAGACAGGCAAGAAGCTCATGGCCACAGAAACTCTGAGCTGAGCTCATCACCTGCTCTGAAGGCGATGTTTTGTGTGTGTGAGAGAAAGCGAGAAGGAGAGAGACAGCCAGACTTTCCAGCAGACAAACGACCCTGTCACTGCGATAAGCTTCTTCCGATACATTTCCCCCTCGTTTCTCAGACCTGCAGCGATGCTCTGCTGAGTTGCATTTCACACACAGAACGCCGCTGCGCCTTTCTGCTGGCCAAGCACTATTCTGTCACTCTGAAGACACAAACTTTCTCTGCAGACGTGGAACAGAACCACAGACCCACAGATTCCTCACACTGAGACACATTTATGCTTCAGCAGTCAAAAAACACTAGCCCTCAAGAACTCTCCTTGCTTCCCTGTCGCATTGCTTCTGCGTTACTGATCTATTTTTAAGCTTTCTTTTATTTTATGTATTGCATTAGTAATAACACTGTATGAACAAAAATGTAAATGATTCATAATAACAGGATGTTAACCTACATAAAGTTATACTGTTAACCAAAGTTGCGGCTAATATAATTTATTTTTACATTGCTAACAGTTTTCAATAAAAATGAAAAACTTTTTATGCGTTTCGGTCATTCATTTACATGACAATGCCGTTTTGGGGGCCTTAAAATGCAAACTTTTGAAAATGGGTTTCAAAGTGCAAGTTTTTGAAAACGATACCATTATTGTCTCAATGTAAACTACAAAAACGCAAATTTGTGAAAATGGTGACGTGATGCGCATGCGTATTAAGATTTTGGTAAACACTAAGAAACATAACACACACATTGAGATCATATTGGCTCAGTCTACATAAGCTGGCATGCTGGAAGTTTTTTTTTTATATATATATATATATAACCAAGGTGGGCTACTCTCTTCAGTCCTGATCGATTGGCACAGCTGTCTGCTCCCAGTGTCCCAATTTGAATGAATCAGTTGAAAGAATGATTCAGTGACTCACTTATTTGTTTTGTTCCTGAATATGTGTTTTGAACAAGTCAGTTGAACGCAATTCAATGACTCTCTCATATTAGGTGTGTTCGACTTGAAGGAATGCTGCACAGGCCGATCTATGTATGACATCAAAGTACAAGATCTATTTTTAAGCTTTTTTTTTGTATTGCATTAGTAATAACACTGTATGAACAAAAATGTAAATGATTCATAATAACAGGAACGCCAGTATTACATGTTCAGTCTGTAGTGTTTCTTTACAAAGTGACATCACCAACTACTGGCCTGGTATAAATAATACAGCATTTTTAATAGTTTTCGTGGATCCGTGTGAATGGGGATCGTTTTCATAATGTTGTCGTCTGTACGAGAAAAACGTAAAGGAAAAACGTTTGTTTTTAGTACATCGTTATTGTGTAAACGTACCCTTAGTATTGCGCACTGATGCGGACGCAAACGTCCTTTCTCTAATATGATTCATTAAGAGAATCGATAAGTACGATTCATTTTAGTGAATCGGTTTGCTCGGATGGCTCATTTGATTGAACCTGTTCAATAAAATGATTCGCTAATTCATATACTTGCACAGACTCTGAGCGCCAATTTATTGGTATATATATTATAGCTTATACAAAATATAATATTAGCCTATAATATCAATACTTTGTTGCTTTATGCCAGACACATCTGCTCTGATTGTGATGGGCTATAAATAGATAATATGTGACCCTGGACTACAAAACCAGTCATCATTTTTTGTAATTGAGATTTATACATCATCTGAAAAATGAATAAATAAGCTTTTCATTGATGTATGTAAGTCACAAATGTCTCATTTTGATTTATTGGGGTCTTTAAGAAAACACCAAAGCTCAGAGAGCAACACAGTAATGCATCTTATTATGAGACAAGATCCTCTCACCAGCATCTATCCTGTTAGATGGGATTAGCAAAGTGGAAAGTGTCTATCTTTAACCCGCACATTAGCATTTTGCTCACAAGTTAAAAATGAGGACATCTTGAGGGGATTAAATTTATCTCTGCTTTTCTGTATTCAGTCAAAGTAACCTTAAGCTTTGTGATATCACTTCAGCTTATCAATCACATAAATATCATTTGGTCTCTTTAAATATTTGGCAAAAAAATTCTTTTACAAATCTCATTTAAAATGCATGTGCCAATGTAATCTTCCTTTCTTTCATGTTTTATTTTTGGAAAAAAAAAGAAAAGAAATTTTAAAAAGTTGTGATCACTTAAGCTGAGAGGTGTAACCATCAAGTAAGTGTATTATTTCATATTGAATACATAATGAATACATTTAAAATCGTACCAGTCTGTTATCTTATAATCCATTACAGTGAACAAAACAATAGTCACAAAATGTCAGCAGCTGCATACTGGATAATTTAAATAATTATAATTAAATAACTGTACACAAATATTGATTTGACTGCGTTTTAATATTTTATTAGCTCACCAAAGGCAAAAACGAGGAAAAAACGTTCCTAGCAAGCGTATAGCGCTGCAGACATCAGTTACCTGATGAACCTGATTATCTGTTTTTAGCGGTTGTTATCGGGGAATAACATACCGTTGGATGGCACCATTGACCAATCAGAATCAAGTATTCTACAGAGCCGTATAATAATTATGATTATCAGACGACATTTTAGGGTTATACACCATTTACGTAACAAGATAAAAAAAAATTAAACTACTTTAAAATTAAAGTTTTTCCAAGACTTTTTAATGAGACTTTTTACTTCATTACAATCTCACCACTTTGACATATTTAACTTTATGCCCCGGAAAAATATACAAATTGATTAAAACTTACCAACTTTACCAATTAAAACCTGTCATCATAGAAGAGATAATATGAATTTTAATTCAATATAATATAACTTAATAACTGAATAACTTAATTCTGGGCAAATAAAGATGGTCGATCAAATCACAAAACGAGGGAGTCACATGGTGCGTTCAAGTCCTCCTGGGAAATTTGTATTTACCAGGTGGAAAGTCGTGTTTATGATGTCAGGTGTTACTTTTGTCAGCGCAAGATGGTGGTGTACCTTATCTTAATAACTACACAAAAAACAGCAAGGGTTTTAAACTCTACTTCCAGAAAATGAAGAACAAATGTGCATCAGGTGTGTTTTCCTTTTTAATGTATTAAGCCACTGTAAACTTTATCATTACATATTTGTTATATTATGTATAACTGCCATTATATTTTGTGCAGGGAATTAGCTTATTAAAAAAAGTCTGACCATGTCACTGCTAAATAACTATAAATATTGTGGTATTCTGCCACGTTTCTTGCTGACATGCCCCCAACGATCTGGGTTTAAAGAAAATTTGGAACTTCCCACTGGTATTTACGACTTTGTGGTGTCATTCATGTGTGTTCAACTCGTAAATACGATCTTTTCGACATGACTTGAATGCACCAACATTTCTATTTACACCTGATGTTTCTTTTGTCCACTGTCCTGATTTCTTCAAGGGGAGGGTCTATGGGTGGGTAAATGTATGGGCTTTTTCAGATCAAGACCACGGCGAATGTGGCGAGTGCCTGTAAGAAATCAGGAATGGTGAGAGAACATTGTGCTTGGTAAATTTTTTCATCTTCAAACCAAACTTGGGTCTTCAGCTGACAAAGTTTAAATCCCATCTGGCTAGCGAGCTTCCCATTATATTTACGCATTAGGTCAGTAGGCGGAGAGGGTCTTTTGTGGCTGTTCAAACACATGTGACCACATGAGCGTTTCCACTACGACAGCAATCCGTTCAAATGCGTTTTCGACTACCTCTGGAAGTGGTCGAAAGAGGACAGGCTCAAAGCGCTTTAGAACCCCACTTACACCTGCACTTGTATCTGATCGACCAAAATACTTCTTAGAAGGTGTAAACAGGGCCTGAGTGTGAATGTAGCCAAGTTAAAGAACTCAACTATTAATAGTAGCATCTAATTCCATGTAAGTGAATGGTAAACCAAATTGTTGTGATCCCCTGCCCTCACCAATATATCCAGTGTACGCTTAACTCAGTAAAGCTGTCATAATAACTGATATACTGCAAGTTGCAGCAGGAAAAAACTTCAACTTGTTTCAAACTTGCACAGTATACACTTTTTGCCTGGTCTCAACATCCTATGGTGTCAGGATTACACACAAATTGCTGACTCAACACACCTGCCATGGGTTTTACAGTGCCGCTACGTCTTTGATGTGTCTGCCGCCCCTAGTTCAGTGGCTCTGTCTATCAAAATCTGTGGCAACATTCTTCACAACCCTGCATGATGTGCCACTGGCACAGTCTCTGGATGTGTAAATGACAGAAGAGAGACAGCTAAACAAAACTGACAAAGGACAAACAACAGATTGATGATGGATGGGATGGAGAGAAATGCTTTATTTGAAGACAGTCATCTAAAGACAGAATGTGAGAGACACAATGTACACAATCTGGTCATGAACGCTAACATGGAGATCAACAGACAGATGAAGACATGACAACACTACAAACTACTGAAATGACTGAGTGTGACATATTGCTAGTTAAAAAAAAATACATGGAAAGAATTAGAGTAGTTAAAAATGTTAAATATGATTTTAAGATGCAAAAGAGCAATGAGTTGATCAATAGTGGGATATTGTTGAATGTAAATCAGTGCTGAAAATGGAAAAAGGGAAAGAAAGAAAAAATTATTTAAATATGGAAATTAAATGAAATGAAACCTGAACTGATATTCTAAATAGAAATAAAATAAATTTCTTCTATGCTAAAGTCTTTTCAGATATGCCAATAACAAATGAATGATAATGCTTTTAAAAATCAAATTAACTTTGATTTTATGGACTGTTGGAAGAACACTTTATTTCCCAGGATGCTCCCAATTAATTACTAAAATTAACCAAATTACTTCTTGTACTGCAAAATTTGTGCTGGACCAATAAAATGCATTCATTTGAAATGCAATTCAGCAATTTCATTCCAATTCAGTCCCAAATCTTGCCTTTTAAACATTATTATTCATGTTATATTAATTATTTTTAATTATATGTAACAAATTTACACACTCTGCGTAATGCTAAACTTAATAGACACAACAACACAAGTATTCTCAAAATTATTTTCCATGAAATCAGTCTACCATTCTCATTTGAATGGCATAAAGTACAATAAAAAAAAAAAAAAAAATAAAAAAAAACTTTTGGATTAGGAAGAAAATGCTGTCAACCTGTAACAACATTTCCATTGATAAATATGCTGCCTAGCACAGTCTCACTTATAAACACTGTGTCGCTTTAAGGCACTAAGCAGTTTCACTTATAAGCCATCTAATGGCCTGATACAGATACAGAGTCCTTGCACACTGTTTTTCCAAAACCAACAAATAACACTGACCATGGTTAAAAGACTCAGATTTACAATTACATTTAGTTACTTGTTGAATACTTTATTTACATTTTATTAAATATATATTCATATCAAATATCTAAGGACCTATCTAAGGACCTTAAATAACCGAGTTTTTTTAAGCGGTTTTCCATTCTAGCTTATTAAACCTGTGTAGAAAATGCTTATAAGGGGCTTTCACACCAGGTAGAACAATTTTCCCCTAGGGCCATTTTCATGGTTGCATTTACAGCACCAGAAGGAACTGACGTAAGCAATTACAATTACTTACATCCTGCCACTCTGGTTGTGATGAGGGACTTTTATTTTGACAGCGCTGAGAACACCAGAGCCTGAGCACACAGCACTCACATTCTCTGTCTTTATTAGTTTATGATCTGTTTAACAGTCCTATCTAATACGTGATTAGATAGAACTTTTAAACAAACAAAGTAATTGGTATATGAAAAAGTATTATAGCGTTTGCCATGTGGTTGATGCCCAATGTCGCTAGCTGAGCAGACATAGTCATGTTTCGCTTGGTCCCTTCAAATTCGCATTGGATTTCCTCCGTAGTGTAAAGTTTGAGAAGTGCCTGGAATTTGGCATCTTTCTATCTATCGCTGTTTTGCCATGTTCGTGGAGTACATATATAGGCTATAAACTGTTTACACAGCTTTTTAAAAATGGTGGGTGCCGGTGTTTCACATGCGCTCAGCCAATCAATGTACACTTATGTCACTGGTAGTTCCTATTGTGCTGGGTTAGACTCTACTCTAAAGTAGGAGCTAATTTAGTCCCCCCAAAGGCATTCCTATAACTAAAATTGTTCCCAGTTCCTGTGGTGCGAACATGCCAAAAAACAGGTATTTCCACCAATAGTTAGAGGATCTATGAAAAAGTTGCTTCGGTGTGAAAGCCCCTAAACTAGCCCTTTTCTTGGCCCCCACCACAGATCTGTTTACTCATTGTCACCCCAGTCTACCTCTGGCTCATCATCTAAGCGCAGGATGAGGTAGGAGAGAAACTGGAAGAGGTTTTGCCAAAACAAAGCCGCCATGTAAAAGTAAAGGTCGCTTACGTCGACTTCACAGGTCTCGCCCGCGAAGGTCATATCACAGACACACTGGAACTTGTTGACCATGTTCTGGCAGTAGCCGCCATTCAAGCAAGGGTTGGATCTACATTCATCAAGATCTATTTCACACCTAAGTGACAAATGTATAGTGAAAACAAACCTTGTTATTACTAACTAAAATATTATGGCTATTATTGTTATAAATATTTGGTTCTGAATACAAATATTCCAATCATTCTAAACTGGTTAATAACATGCTGTAAATACTACTTTGAAATTCATTAATCTGTATTTATGAGATCATGTGAACAAAGAAAGAGAAGAAATAATCACCAGTGACCCGAAAACCCAGGGAGACAGTCACACAGCATGTTGGTGTCAGAACAGTTCCCTCCATTGAAACATGTATAGTTCTGCTGTTCATCACCACAGATGGATACCGGGAGCTTGGGCGGTCTGGGGATGCGGATGATGAGGGAAAAGAAAGAAACATAACAGATGATGAAGAAGCCATCCTCTCCTCCTGAGACCCATGTGAGCCATGTGCCCCCCCATTACCACAACACTGCTTTGTCCAGCACAAAAGAGGATTAGCCTCTTATTAGAATAATGATATTAGCATGTGAATGGACCTCTGACCACAAGACAAAGAGAATACGATAAACTTTTGCCTTATATGGGGATTAACATACAGCTAATATGAAGACACCCATTGTTATTCTGTATGGACAAAGATATGATATGACAAATAAGGAGTTTAATAAGGAAATGTTACTTATTGTAATTTTATTTTACATCTAAAATAAAGAAAGGTAGAAAGGCATAAAAAGAAAGAAGGGGGAAAAAAGTAGGAAGGAGAGAATGAAAAAAGGACAGCAAGAAAGAAGGAAAGAAATAGGATTGGAGTTAAAGGAAAGTTTTGGAAAGTAGAAAGTATGGAAGAAAGAAAAAAATAGGAAGGGAAACAGAGAATAAAAGAAAGGCAAGTAGGAAGGTTTATATTCAGGGAAAGGGAAGAGGCAGGAAAGAAAGAACGGATGGCAAGAAAGAAGGGATAGCGAGAAGGGAAGTAAAGTAGGAAGGAATGAGGAAAAAAAGGGAAGGCAAGAAAGAATAGGTAAAATAAAAAAGAGAGAAAAGAAATTGGAAAGTCATAGGAAAGAAGGCATAGAGAAAGAAAGGAAAGGATTTGAACAGAAGAGCAAAGGCAAGACTGAGAAGAAAATCAGGAAGTAATAAAGGAAAAATGGATAGAGAGAGGGAAAGGAATGTAGGAAGAAAGAAAATAAGGAAGGAAGATATAGAAGAAGGAAAGGAAGAAAGCCGGATGGCAAGAAAAAAGGGATAGAAAGAATAAATTAAAGGTAGGAGGGGGGGGGGGGGGGGGGGGGGTGAAAGGAAGGAAGGCAAGGCAAAGAAAGGTGTAGCAGAGAGAAGGAAATAAAAGTAGGAAGGAAGGAAGAAGAGCATATAAAAAAGAAAGGATAAATAAAAAAGTCAATAGTAAAACGCCACTTACACGCTCCTGACAACTACGTACCACGGAGCCTCTTCAATCTGAGTGCTGTTGTGAGACAGAGGGAACAGGAAAGAGACAAACAAACAGCAAGCGTCATTCTTTTTTTATGCAGCAAAACTTTACACCAAAGATCTCTCTAACTCTGCAGTGGGGAAAAGATAGATCTATTATGTCTCCCAGCTGCCTGCAAGGCAGTTTCAAAGGAGTGCTATGAAGCAGTCTGGCAACAAAACATGTTTATGAGATAAATGGCTGCAGACTTGCCTTAGATGCCACCCTGAAGGCCTAACGCAACCACTGGAGGATGGGCACTCTCAACAGACACTATTATTACCATTACCCCTTTCAAATGACACGTATGGCAACAGACACATCTCTGCAGTCACGCTGGCATAAACAACACCATAAAAGCAATTATATGATTTGCATTACCTTTATAACAAATCAGTCCCTTAGGGGTCTTGATTCATTCAAGTTGCTTTGTTTATGTGATGGGAATCATTGTGTGAGGTTTGTGGCCTGTTTCATTGTACAAAGTCTAAATTTCTGTCTGCATTCTCTTTCCTTTGAAAAGTGGAGTAGCTTCTTGAGACTAGCTATGGCTTTTTAACACCGGGTTGATATCATATCTAAGGCAAGTCTCTTCTTGACTTAGTTCGATGTTTTGTAGAAGGGACAAACTTGATTCCTTATAGACGTACTTGTGGATTGCCTTGGTGTAGAAGCCTCAAATCAGGTCTTTGGATGCACACAACCTTTACAAAGTCTGCTAAACTTAGATGGTAACTCCTAACCCAACTCAGTCAACTAGATTCTTGCATTGAGGAAAAAAAAACACAAAAGTGCTTGCCTTGCAAAACTCGCTACCACAGTGTTACGGTAGTCTTGGTGGTAGCTAACTAGACAAAGTTAGAAGAACCCTCTCTCATGTCTCAAAAATATTTTGGTCCATTGGTGTGCCTCAGGTCCCTCTTTCAGGTTTAGTCTATGGAAATTTTTCACATTTAATTGCCCACCCGTTAAGTTCAGATGCATCGGCAGGCAATTATACACTTCTCTTCAACAAACCACAAGATTGGAGGGATCACACATGCTCGTATAACAATGGTAGGACCAGTTACATGCCAAAGATTAATAATTGGGGTTAAGGCAATGTTCCTCATATCTGGCTTAGCTCCAACCCTAATCTAAACTGCAAGGTACTGGCCCTCCAGGGCTAGATTTGAGGAACCCTGGGTTAGGGGCTTGTTCAAATCCCTAACCCTAAGTATGACCAATAGTAATAATGAATGTCAACTGCTTGACACACATTAGAATAGACTCACTTGCAATTTGGCCCGGTAAACCTGTCGGGACAGAGGCATGAATAGCTGTTTAAGCCATGCAAGCAGGTCCCTCCATTAGCACACTTGTGGCTGGAACATATGTTCACCTTCACCTCACAGTTGGTACCGGTGTAGCCACTCTCACATGTGCAGCTGTATGTAAGGTCCTGCACACTGCAGTATCCGTGTTGACAGGGGTTGGAGGCACATGTGTTTGTATTCAGCTCGCAGCGATCACCACCCCAGCCAGGAAGACAGAAGCAGTGGAAAAGGTTGAAGTGATCGTCACAGATGCCTCCATGCAGGCAGGGGTTGGGTTCACACACCACCTCGCTAACACAGCCAGTCTGGACAGGTGTCTCTGATATCTTATTGAACTTCTCTTCCTGCGTACGTGGAAATCTCACCTCGGTCGGACCGTAATACGGAAGCACGATTCCACCGATCTCAACATTACTCAGACAACCAATCAAATTCCAGTCAGACTCTGGGCCCAGTCCTCCTAGCATGATATCTATTCCCTCTCTGAGGAAGTCTAGATTTCCCGTCATTGAGTCGGATACAGTACGCACGTCCTTTTCATCTAAGGGAACCATGATCCACTGGGAGCTGTTAGCCCAAGGACTGTCCATTAACAGCTCTATAACATGCCACTCTCCATCGGCCACTGGTCTTAGGCTTTGCAGGATTACTGGTGACAAGGATGATGAAGAAGGTCCACTTAAAAGTTCAAGCACCAGAAAGCCATCTTGAATGGATACTGTCACAAAGTCTGGTCCACTCTCCGCATGTAACACTGCTGCATTGCGTTTACGTGTACGGATACTGAAAACGATGCTGGTCAGGTGGCGGGAGATCAACCCATTCCCACGGTATACAAGAGTGGTGTTGTCCTGAAAAGTTACGTTTGAAATGCCTGTGTAGAATAAAGGCAGATTTAGTTTACATAACACTTCTAGGATTCAGACTTTAAATTGCAAAACAATCTTAGTTAAAGTCTGCAAGATGTTCTCAGCAAGTCTCTTTCCTGAGCCTAGCCTGCAACTTGAATCTGGAAAGGGTCATTAAATACGGCTAAAGTACTCTGTTTTATACATCTGAGATCACATGTTCTAAAATACTCACATTCATAACCCTGGCTGAGGGCCCGGCATGTTGCTTGTGGTGGGCAGGGGCTGAGTTTGCACCAGCTCACCTCTTCACAGTGCTGCCCTGCTGTGTTAGGAGGGCATTTGCATGTAAAGTTGTCCCATAGAGAGAAGCACATGCCACCATTCTGGCATGGATTTTTCTGGAACGGAAAGACAAAAGTGACAGATCCAAAACTGTCATTAAAATGATCCAATGAATTCCAAGTATTAATAATTAATTAAATATATGACATTTTTATCCTAATTGGCATGGCCAAAGTCTTGAGTGTAAACTTTCATCCAGTTCAAAGAGGATAACAGAGCTAAATAAGATAAGCAGGTTTTGTGTACATAGCTGCCATATTTGCATTTGAGAGCTCATGACACTTAACATTGAAACTTACAGCGCAAGAGTCATCACTGGTGCAGCCTGCGATAACATCAACCATGCGGTCGGGTCTATATGACATCACAGAAGCATGAAGTGGAAAAAACTCAAGCTTCTTCTCATTGAGCTCCAAGTCTTGTAAGCATCCTTTAAAGTAACCACCGAAAGCAGATGACTCTTGTCCATCAAGCAGCCCCCCAACATAGATCACATCCCCAAACTGAATGGAAACAGGTTGAACATCCATTGGTTCAAATACATGATCTGACTCCTGTAGAGTTATCATTCCCTCCTCGATGGTGATGCTGACAAAATGGATCTCACCATCATTAACCACATTTTTACCAGTAACAGTCTTCAAGTTATTGACTTGCACTGTCAATTTTCCCTTTTCCAGCCACATCTGCAAGTACTCAGTAGTGCTGTTGGCAAGCAGCACCAAAAGACCAGACTCCTTCCGTGTACGTAAGAACATGGACAGATAGAGCATGTCTGATTCCAGTTGGTCATTGATGGTGAAGACAGCATAGCTTGCAGAGTCTTCCTGTCCAAATCTGGCAGTAATATACTCTGTGTGAGGAAGAGAAGAGAATACAACTCTTAAAGAGTTTCTAGAACTGTTCTTGTTTTACTATTGTAACTTGGAACCTTAGAGGAAACATTAAGATTCTCCCAAGGTTTATCCTATGATCTTCTACATTTATAGTCTATCAATGCGTCTACACTAGAAGCAACCACGGTGTAGCGCTGCTGTGCTTTAAAGACTGTGCATTTGCAACACCGCATTGGATGCTTCCAGTGTAGACATGGTTAATGGGAGGTCAATCCCTGGTGTTCTTACCCTCACCACAGTTTTGACCCACATACGGTCGCAGACATCTGCACTGGTAACCTTGCCAAAGGTTAACACACTCTCCATGGTTCTCGCATGGACCAGAAAGGCATCGGTCATGATGGCTGCAGCCTTGCACAACATTCACTGCTGAGCTGCTCAACCAGTCCTCCGGTACCATCAGCTGCGAGTCCACAAACAAGTCCCTCATGCAGCCGATGAATGAGCCGGTGCCCCCTCCCTCATCCAATCCTCCAACAAAGGTGCTTTGTAGAGCTGACTCCAGCTCAAGGGCGCCGGTATCCACTTGGGCTATTGTACCACAGTTATCTGCGTCCTGGCATGGCTCCAGCAGTTGCAACAGCAGGGTACCCTCTCCAAGTACAGCCTCTACTGTGTGCCATTCGCCATCAGATACATCCTGAGGCAGCATCAGAGTCCAGCTGGTTGTGTCTGTCTGAGGGTCACTCCTAAGATCAAGAAGCAGGTGTGTCTCCTGCAGCTCTAGGCTGAGTATGACCCCTTCGCTACCCCTCTGGAAGAGTATGGTGTTTTCCAGCACTGTGCGAAAGCTTAGTGTGATATTAAAGTATGCTTCTGCACCCAGCAGCGGCGTCTGCAAGTGCAGGAATCCTCCAATTGTCTCAAAGGAGAATATAGTGGGCGTCTGGCAGTAAGAGCCGGTGTAGCCTGGCTGACAGATGCAACTGTAGCCATGTACACCTTCGCTCAGGAAGGGCATGCAGGCTGCCCCGTTCTGGCACTCGTGGCCCTCGCAACCCACCAGGGGCTCGCTACAGTTATGGCCACCATAGAGGACTCCATCATGGCTTTTGGACAGGCAGATGCACTTGTAGCTGCCCAGGAAGTCCTCACATGTGGCTCCATTATGACACGGGTTGCTGGTACAAGCAGTAGTATTTTGCTCACACAAGGCACCTGAAATGGGAGAGCCCAGAGTGGAATTCAGTCAAGTTTCTTACAAGTAAACATTTAACAAATATTGTTGCCCAAGAATGAACTTTTGGCTCATGCCAGGGATAATGTGGGCACGTTTTAGCCAATAATCCCTCAGGAAAACAAATAAGTAAAGCTGATTGCATAACAATCATGCAACTTTATGCCAGAGTGGATACCCACTGAGTGTTGTGCCTAAAATTTCACTGAATGAGAATTTAGTTATGAATGAGTTAAAAATGGATGGATTAAACATTAAAAAGCTGTAAATAATGCATTCCATGGAAACCAGGTTGTGTAGCTACTGATCGTTATTTTCATGACCTAAAGTCATTGCAGTTCATCATGTTTTCAAACAGAAAGAGTTTTCATTAGCCTAATAAAGGATATAGTTTTTTTTTTATTTCCCCCCAAACACTGATTTCACCACTGATTTTTGACTGAGAATGGTTGTACAACCAAAATGAAATCCAAACAACAAAACAAAACTGTGCAAATTTACCTGAAACAAGCAACAGGACACTCCAAATCCAAACTAAATCTTCCATGGCATTAGAAGTCTACCATTCAGCAGCCACACATCTGTTCAGTCGCATTGCTTTTTGATGGGTCCATCTATAGCAAAGGCCATCCTAACAGACAGCCGTCAATGTACATTCATTCCTTCAAGAAAAACTGTGAACTGCAACACTAGGTCCGCATCAAAGCCAGCTCCCGGGGGATTAGCTTAATGCAACCTGAGCATCTTACAATGGCGAAGCCCAATTATAGCCACCGCCTGTGAGTCATGTCTTGAGCTGGTAACAGTGACAAACTCTTTTTTGTCAAGTCACCTTTATTTATATAGCACTTTTTACAATGCAGATTGTGTCAAAGCAGCTTTACAGTAAATACATTTTTTACTGGTAAATAATTTTGGCTGCACAGCAGCTCTTAAAGAAAATGGTGTCATTGTCCAGCTTAAGTAAATTCAGTATTGATTCATTCCGTTTTAAGAATCAATAGTTATTAATTTAGTTAATTTATCTATATCAGCACTGGAGTGAACAGTGATGTCATTATCCAGCTCAGTTCAGTTCGCATACAATGGTGTCAATGCAGGCAGATCAAAACATTGTTGAATATAAAATGTCAAGTGTCCCCAATGGGGGCCAGTTCTCTTTTAGCCAACAGCGAACAGTGCATGATCATGATTCAGGCAGCTTTCATAAGTCCGATTGGGATCGCAACAGTTTGTAAAATCTAAAAAGTAAAAATCATTTTGCAGTTATAAGTTTAGTTGTTTAGACTGAGAGTTGTCAGAGAATCAGTAGAATTAATTTGTGCTGAATGATGGGTCATATAATGCCTGATTTGGTTTTGATTATGCAAACCAGACAAGTTCTGATGTATAGTCGCATCAACCTGATGATGCATAATATGCTCATTAAAAGCAATATTTAGTCAAGAATTTAGCCAAGCATTGAAAGCAATTAGGCTTTATTGATTCTTTGACTCTGTTGTCCTTCAGACATTTAATATTTACAGAACCGAAAGCCTCTCGGATGACCATATTTATTCAGGACAGTCCTGGATTTTTTACCCTTTCCTTATTGAAACTACTTTAAAACGGTCAGATTTAGGGCCAATGACAATTTTCCTGTGAGAAGGTGTAGAAAATGCATGCAAACTGAACTAGATCAGCTAGCACATGTCCACAAAAGAACAAAAATAAACAGGTTTATATAAGAAAATGTCCTGAGATTGATATGTGAGTGGCACTAACACAACCTTCTCTTCTGAATAAAAACCAAAAGCTTATCTTGATCCTGCTTTTATACAATATCACACTTAGTAAATAAAGTGTATTTCAAAAGTTTAAATAGGGATGTGAGTCTGCAGATACCTGAAAATCCTGGTTGACACTTGCAGATGAAGCCGGAAGCATGCCTGGGGTTGTATCGAGGTGGAAACAGGGACTCTGTGCCGTAAAGTGTCTTCCAAGAGCGCTCAATGCAAATGCCTTCATTCGCACAGGGACTGCTATCACACTCACTGACATCTGTCTCACAGTTACGACCCTCGAACCCTGGTACAGAGCAGATATGAGAGGACAGCCTATTGATGTTTTGTGTGCTAGCTTGCCTAGCTTATTTAACACCTTTACCATGATTTCAAATGAATGAACATTACATGTATAAATAAATCTACTAATCACATGCATGACCTTTTTAATAAAAATAAATACAGAACCACAATATTAAATTCAAAATTCAATCTATTAATAACATTTTATTCCAGTTTACACAAATGAGCTCTATTTTAGTCACCTGGCCAGCAAATGCAGGAGTAGTTCCCATTTTCATCCTCACAGAGGGCGTCGTTGAGGCAGGGTTGAGACCAGCAGGGAGGAGGTGGGATCTCACAGTGAACACCAGTAAAGTTAGTTTGTGAGCAGTCACAGCGGTAGCTACAAGATTATTTCAAAGTACATAGGTATATTGGTTATTATACAGGTTAACTCATTTCGAGTATTTTCACAGATTCAACATAAGCATATTATATTATTATAAACAGTAATAAAGTGCACATGGTTTATATATAAATATATATTTTTACCCCCAAAATTATATTAGAAATTGATTTATAGTACAATTATTCATATTTAAAATTATTAATAGTATTTCTAATCATTAAATAAGTAAAATATTGATTAATCTCACAAAAACATATCACCCCAACAAGGAAAAGAAAAGAAAGTCATTATATTTTGCATTAAGAAAATGAAACCCATTTTTGGACCATAAAGAGTTTTGCATTGTGACAATATTTTCATTAAAATTAAGCATATTTCCTCTCCAACTTCTCATTATAAACTTTTTTTTAAGAAGTCAGCATAAATTATAGGAAGAACAACAAATACTGCTATCATGTATACACAATGTGTATATATATATATATATATATATATATATATATATATATATATTGTATTGGTACAAAAATAGGCTTAAATATAATTTCAAATTCTTTCCCTTTTCCATGTGATTCATAAAGAGGACAGATTGACTGAAAATTATTGTTTTCTGAAAGAAGACCTATATAAAAAAGACCAAAATACTAACATAGAAATGTATTGTACCTATTGATTTCATCCACACACAGAGCCCCATTTTGGCACGGCTGGTCACTGCATTCATCAATGTTCGTTTCGCAGTGTTCCCCCTGGAAGCCCGCCAAGCAGGTACACAAGAAGCCATTGATGTGGTCATGGCAACTGCCGCCGTGGAGACAGGGCTGTGATTGACACTCATCAATCTGAACCTCACAGCTGCTACCTGGAACATCAGAGACAGTGGTGTTGAGTGCAAAGATGCCAATCCGCTTTTTGTCGAGATCTCTGCATGGCTTATTACACATGCCATCTGGACAGACCTCATCCTGGATCAAACAGACTGTAACTGGAAGCTTCTAGTCAGTCTTTAGGGTAATTGATATGCTGCCCACAGCTTTTCCTTAACTTGATCAAAAATGTTTTTTAAGCAGATTTGAACCGTGAGGTTTAACATCACGTGTTTTAAGAGACCAGGGCTTGTTGTCACACGAGGAGGTTGTCAAAAGTTCAGTTGATTAATTCTCTTGCATTTGAACTCAAATGCCTAGTTCAAAACCTAATTTTTTTGTGACAACTTACACCATATAGGCCTAGAGACAGCATAATGCACTCAGCTTACTTGATGACTTCTCTTATTAGTTATATTAAATCTTTACATTTTTTCCACGGTCCTTCATAAAACAAATGTGAGGATGTTCTTCAGGGTTGCATTTCTGATTGCAATATCATCCTTAAGCCACAAGATGGCATTAGCTGCATTTGGCACTAGTTGAGACATCCCACATGTCAGTCTAAGTGAGTCGCACATGGTGCATCAGACCCTCCCTCCTTTCACTCACCCGTGTATCCAGGCCTGCAGAGACAGATGTAGTGCCCGATCTTGTCCACACAGGTGGCTCCGTTCCTGCAGGGCCACGACACGCATTCATTTACCTCGATCTCACAGCGCTTGCCCTGGAATCCCGGCACGCAGAAGCAGGTGGGGCCGTCCCTTCTGCTGCGGCAGATGGCGCGGTTGCGGCAGGGGTTGGGGGAGCAATGGTCCACCTCTTTCTCGCAAGAACTCCCAGTGTAACCCTCTTGACAGATGCATGCATACCCCGGGCTCCTGTCTTGCACTGCCAGACAGCGGACACTGTCCCCGCACAGCCCCTGAGCACAGAGCTGGGCACTGGAATGACAGTCCTGCCCCAACAAGCCAGGCTCACACCGGCAAACTAGTTCCCCCGGGTGGGCGCCGGAGGGCTGACACGTCGCATTGCCCTGGCAGATGGACAGTTGGCAGAGAGCGCTGGAAGAGTCGCAATGCGTGCGGGGCAGGGCTGGCACAGGCGACTGACACTGGCACAGGAAGTCAGATGGGGCTTCCCTGCACTCTGCCCTGTTTTGGCAAGGCTTGTCCAAGCAGAGCGCTGAGGTCTTGAGAAGTGTTAAACCTACAAGGATTTACAAAAAAAGAAAAAACACTTTCACATTTGTTGAAAGTTGTCTGCTTCCATAAGGTATGTTGGGCTAAATGCAATATCAGTTAGACTCTTAAATAAATGTTCCAAAATGGGGTTTCACAGCAGTGCTATAGAAGAACATTTCTCCAAAGAACCTTTCAGTAAACAGTTCTTAAAAGAAAGAAAAAAAAAAAAAATGTCCATGCATGTAACCATTGATGCCAATAAAGAACCATTATTTTTAAGAGTGTACAGCAACTTTGGAAAACTTAATTTGCACACTTCCCTTTTACATTTATATGTAAAGTTTCTGGATAAGTTGTGGTTGAGTTCTGGCTGACATCCGGGGATTACGGCACTGTTGTGGGCCAGTTATGGCTGATTTCTGGGACATGGAAGAAGTTAGTTTTGGTCTGCTGCCGCCATGGTTCTGGCTCCCTTTCATTAAGTAGCTTTTGGGCCAATCTTGGACCATAATTGCATGTGGTATGTGGGCCAAACTCTCATCCGAAATTCAACCGGATTCGGCCCAACATAAATTTGCTATCTGGGTTCTTGAACATTCTTATAAGTTTGCTAGCGTAAGAATCACATTCTGACTTTTTCTGTTTTCAACAAAAGTATACTTTTATACTTCAAATATCCTTTTCAGATATAGTGCTTTTCACAATACACATTGTTTCAAAGAAGCTTTATAGAAAATCATGATGTTAATGCTTATAATATCACTCAGTTTCGATCAGTGAAACTTTTGTTTCTAATCAGTGGTTCGGAGCATGTATCAAACTGCCAAAGTCATGTGATTTCAGTAAACAAGGCTTCTTTACATCATAAGTGTTTCAAAATTTCATTGGTTCATGTGACTTTGGCAGTTTGATACACGCTCTGAACCACTGATTCGAAACAAAAGATTTGTAAAGCTTCGAAGCTTCATGAAGCAGTGTTTTGACATCGCCCATCACTAAATATTGTTGAATAAAGTAGCTATTTTGTTTTTTTGGCGCACAAAAAGTATTCTCATCACTTCATAACATTAAGGTTGAACCACTGTAGTCACATGAACTGTTTTAAATATGTCTTTAGTACCTTTCTGGGCATTTGAAAGTGTTAATTATCTTGCTGTCAATGGAGGCCTTACTGAGCCATTCAAAAATATCTTAATTTGTGTTCCGAAGATGAATGAAGGTTCTTACAGGTGTGGAACGACATGAGGGTGAGTAATTAATGACAGAATTTTCATTTTTTGGTGAACCAACCCTTTAACAAGTAGGCTTTCTTTTGAATACTTGCTTTCACATAGCAACAACAGTAAGTTAATTTATTATTATGAATCCATTCTTGTCTATACATGGTTGTTTTCGATTGAGGTGTCATATATTGCATATATTGTGCTGCACTGTGCTTGTATAATGTCCTTCAAACAGAAAACATATGTCCAACAAGTTTTGACATAAAAGGCCAATAAGCATTAGATGAAATGGCTAATGAGCCAACTGGACTTCAGAGCCAATCAAATATCAGGTGATGGAGCAGCTGCACTGTGCTTGACTCATCCTAGTTACAAAGAACCACTGTGGTGATAGCGATTCTTTCACTGCTGACATTGGGGGATTTGCGCAGAGATTTGATAACCAATGATTATCAAATCTCTGCTGATCTGCTGAATGATTGTTAATATCCAAACTGTAGTGCTGCAAACAGAGGTACAATTCTCGCACCTACTGTAGGAGAAATCACCTAAATCGAACATCTTTTTCTATGCAGCCATGTTAGAATTGTGTTGATGATCTTGTGCTGTGTTGTGTATATCTGCAATTGTGAATATGAGCTTTGAGCACCCCTAATCAGATCATGGGGTTTATGTGACTACATAGGATTAACCTGTTAGTCCCATCTACTAAGGAGAGCTGTGCTTGCTGGACCCCTTTAATGAGAGCTGATCATTGCTTATATACGAACAGAAGCCAAAGCCTGAGAAAGCACTTTAACTTGATGCAGTCAGTTCATCTGTTTGCATGATAAAACTAGCATCTGTAGCAGGGTGCAAGACTGCCCCCTCTGAAAAAGGGGGTCTATGAAAAAGTTTGTGTGGTCTTAAAAGTGTGTATCCTTTTTACATTTTAATATACATATTTCCACAGTGTTTCTGTATCAAAAAAAGTTTGATAAAAAGTTAGCCAGAGTTCACCAAAATAAATATGCTCACTTGTTAAAAGAAATCGGTTATCATAGCATAGCAACAACTTCTCAAATGATGTCTGTATCGAGCAGTACATTGACAAAACACAAGTTCTGCCATTAACTCATTGTTATTAATTTACATGTATACATTCAATGTAGCCTATACCTTGAATGCAATGTTAGTCGCTTTTTCCCAAAGTGACTAACATTGCATTCAGGGAATACATTTAGTCAGTTCATGCATTCCCTGGGAATCGGACCCATGACCTAGGCATTGCAAGCGCCATGCTCTACTGTTTCTGTTCCGCTGTCCCCCGCTCCCGCAAGACTACCGCTCTCTACAAAAATGTTATATTTTATACTAAAACGTTCACATTTTGTCCTGTTCCCAACCGCAACAGCCCATAGGAAGAGCTCTAGGAGGATTTTTGCAATTATTATGCAGGAGCCCACTAGTCATTTCTTCTTCCCGCGCAAATATCGGTATCTTCCCTCCCGCATCTGCCCTCAGCAAGTCCTGCGCTGCACTTTGTTGCATCCCGCGAATCTCTAGCAGATGATTTCATCCCCCTTTCTTACAACCAACTGCAAGCTCGCATTCAGATCCGCCTTCATCTTGTGCGTTGCACGAGTGCCCACTACTGGTAGAACCTTTGAAATGTGTTTATATGGAACGTCCTAAGCCAGGGGTGTCCAAACTCCTGGTCCTGCAGAGTTTAGCTCTAACCATCTCCAAAACACCTACCTGGAAGTTTCTAGTATGCCTTGTTAGCTCTTTATTAACTGGTTCAGGTGTGTTTAATTGGGGTTGGAGCTAAACTCTGCAGGACAGTGGCCCTCCAGGACCGAGTTTGGACACCCCTGCTCTACGCCTTTGATCACTTAGTTTTTTTCCTCATGAATTTGGCCTGTATGTACGCTTGGGCTGTTGGAGAAAACATAAAAAAAATTACACAAACAAAAGTGATAACAATACAATAAACTATAACAGTCAGTTTAAGGTAGCTACAAGTATTATGAGGTTAAATGTCAAAATAACTCCCAATTTCATACACTAGAGTTGTGTAGGGTGGGGGTTAGTTCACCCAAAAATAAAAATAATGTCATTTATTACTCACTCTCATGTCGTCCTACGCCCGTAAGTCCTTAAGTAAGATATTTTTGATGAAATCCGATGGCTTAGTGAGGCCAAGTTAATTTACACTTTCTGATGCCCAGAAAGCTACTAAAACATTTAAAACAGTTCATGTGAGTACAGTGGTTCTACCTTAATATTATAAAGCAACGAGAATACTTTTTGTGCACCAAAAAAAAAATAAAAAAATAAAATAATGACCTTTTAACAATATCTAGGGATGGCAGATTTCAAAACACTGCTTCAAATCAGCGGTTTGGATGTCAAACTGCTGAAATTTGAAACAAAAGATTCGAAAGCTTTCTGGGCATCTGAAAGTGTAAATTAACTTGCTGGGAATAGAGGCCTCACTGAATTTCACTAAAAATATCTTAATTTGTGTTCCGAAGATGAACTTTTTTGGGTGAACTAACCCTTTAAGCACGGGATCTCCCTGAAGTGTTACAGCACATGTACGTCTGCAAGATGGAAAGCATCTTCTGTTTACAAACTTCTAATAGACGTCTTTAAGATGTCAGTTTTACATACATTCTAAATCATAAACATCGTAAAGCCATTTTTTTAACCGTCTGTTTGACATCTGACAGGAAACGTCCTATAGACGTATTGCAGATGAGCAAACACGCACATCAAATAGACGTCTCTAAGATGTACGTGTGCTATCAAGTAGACACACTCCCTCGATCAAAATCGATGGGTTGAGGGTCTGTCCAGACTTCCCTAGTCCACTTGATGAAGCTGAACGCACTTCAAAATGGCGGCAGGGATTCCCAGAGGGGAAGTGCTTAGGAAAGTTTGCGAGTGTATGACTACAAGTGGAGTTAAACGCAGTCCAATTTACCATCTTCTAATAAACAACCGCAAGGTTTAGAACCAAGTTCCCTACATTTTTTATCTTTTTGATAATTCATTACACTCGAGTGTACATCACAATAAAGAAGAAAAGATATGTTGCTACTTCTCTTACATTGTGACTTTAAGATAATTAGGCAATTACTCTACAGGTGCCAAAGACAACCTCAATCGATTTTGGCCAGAAATTCTTATAAATGGCTTACTGTTTAAAATTAAAATAGTCAAATTGTCAAATAAGGCTAGTATATGAGAAAGCATTTAACATAATATAAATTTAAAGACTTCATGTTTGTGCATAAATCTGACTGGTGGTCACATCTACAGAACGCAGGGCCTGCACAGCTTTAGATAAAGCACATATATAAAAGCCTCCTCCGTCCTTTATTCAGCTGGTCATTCTCAGAAATGCCAGAGGAAACAATGTTCTGTTATCTGTCCAAAAAACTGCTTAACCTCTGTGACAGCCCTATTCACAACGCTCACTGTGCAAGGACGTTTGCAAACTTTGGAGTCTCAACAAAGCATCAAATCATGTCCCCATAGCAACCAATTCCACACGTCCAGCTTTCCTTTTGCAGGGGTTGCTATGGTAACCGGCCATAGACATAAGTCAGTCATTTAGGGGGTGTCTAGAAACCCCATTCAAACCCGGTAGTCTGCAATGTTTTTTATTACAGACTGTGCATTGAGACAAAGGCTAATAGCGCAAGCAATCATGAATGCAATTTGGCAATGTCGCTATCAGGACTGCCCCTCATTTACATTCAGTGTATATAAAGAGAAAATTTGCTGATATGTAGGTTTATTGAAAGTCTTTAGAAATTAAAAAATTGTGTAGTCAATAACTTTGAGCATGTTCAACTCTGCATTTCTTCTACCTTCAAATCAAACATCTATATTTCAAGTTGGTGGCCAACAGGTTTTGGGACCCAAACTGGCCGTTTTGGAGGATTTCTGTAAGATCAGCTTATTGGGAGTCTAGACCAGCGCTCAGCATGAGCCTACACATTATCCCAAAAACAAAAAGATGTCAAACCATATGCTCATATAAACACTTTAATCCTCCTAAGGTACATACAATGTAAAGTATCAAACTCAAATGTTATACTATGGTAAAATGGACACATTTAAATGCCCAGGCATTTTTATTTTTTATTTTTTTTTTGCTAGTGATGAAAGCAAGCCACAATCCTTTTAAATGTGCCAGAGTCTAGAAAATGAAAAGCACAGCTCTGTTTCTAAGTGTCTTTGATGCAAAGCCTTTTATGTTCTTAAGTGCCACTGCGGCTGATGCGTTCAGGGTTGCGATACCTCTGACCACACTCATGGGGAGCCGTATCAAAGCAAAAGGGACTAATATCGAGCTACTGGGTAGTCTTTTTCATCCATATAAGAAGAAAATTTGCATTTTGTACACACACACATAAGTATAAACCATCATTAAGTGTAATAAAAACACCCCCCCCCCCCAAAAAAAAACACTATGCTGTTTAATTATTTAGAAAATATAATAGGAATTCAAATATTAGTTGCAGGACAATGTTTTAAATCCTACCAAAAAAAAAGAAAGAAAGAAAAGAAATAAAAAATAAGTAAACAACAGTATTTCTCACATATATAAGTAAATCTTTGCTCTTTGACACTAGAATATTCAACAAGTGGCCTAGCAATTACGTCATTACTGCATAAAAGCAACAGGCTGGACTACTTACTTTCTGTCCACTGCAGAAGAAGAAACAAGACACATGCAACTAATCTGAGCCACACTGAACCCAAAACCGTAAGATCCATATCCATAGTAAGATGTCATTGTGATAGTGGGCAAGCTGACATGATCACGGTGTTACTCAAGCATCCTCCAGTGTGTGTCTGTCTGTTTGAGGCTCTCTGAGTCTTAGCATGCTCTCATTCACATACGCACCAATGAGGCGCAACTCTCTGTATCCTCTATACAAAGAGGCCTCTGGGGATTGGTGAAGACTTGAACACAGAGAGGGGCCATCAGGCATGCTGTCTGAATAATAATCAGCAGGTGATGATTACATTGGATATTAAGTAAGCGACAACAGACAAAATGCTACTACGCAGTAATTTTCACCCTCTTGCAATCAAGGCCTTCCATCCACTCTAGTCTAATGACTTGTCTCAAAATGCTCTTAAGATTAATTTAATGCAAAATAGACCATGCCATCTGCCGGGATTCATGGGTAAAAATGTACACTGCTGCCTTCTGGTTAGCGTTTAAACACCTAGTTCATTTGACTTCCAAGCCATGAACCGCAAAGTGATTTTTTTTATTTTTATTTTTTTTTATCTGTTATTTCAATACTTTTGTGTGGTGTGTAACAACACACGATTTTCCATTATTTTGTTATATTTCTTTTTTTGTGAAAAAAAGGTGAGGACTATAAAAAAAATAAATTAATATTAAAAAAAAAAATGGAGATTCTTTTTGAATAGTTACAAACAGCATAAAAAATAATTAGTAATAATAAATTAAAAATAAATCACCTTGCAGTGCCGGACTTTTATAGTCTACTCCTAAAAAGTAAATAACATTTGCATACAAAATTTATATAAGAATACAACTCTGGTTTTTGTTAAATGTTAAATACCCTCAAGAAAAAAAAAAAAAAAAAAACATTTTTAAAAACCTAAAAACAAAAAAAAAAAACCTGCTACCGTTAAGGAAAATGTAAAACAAAATGTAAACAGACCACATTCTACCACTATAATAGCTGTTGCTATTATACAACATTACGTTTTGTATTCTCGTTGCTTATTTCGTAAACATACTTGCTGTGGACAAGGGCGTGAGCACAAAAACACGTCTAGGCTCGCGTCTTTACGCTATCAACTTTAAACATGTAACAAACGGCAAGTCAAATCCTGGGAGGCAGTGTCTAAATAACACTGCAATGTGCATGAAGCATCCTTCCTGCATTGTGGGCGTGTGTACAGATTTTTAAAGGAATCCTAGAACTTGGTTGGTTCAAGTTTGCTTTTCTGTCCAGTGATTGGACAATTATATTAGCTGGAACGATCTGATTGGCCGTTTGGTCTGCACTCAAATTCAAACGTGCGAGGACGCACTCTGGTTTTAAACGGTATTCTGTAGCTCAGCATCGCAGACACATGGATTTACCGAATCGTCGTCTACTTAGTTGAGTTAAACATGTCGTTTAAAATAGCGAAAGCGGAGTGTTTGGACTTCAGTCCAACATTTGATTCTCATTGTAGTCGCGATAAACCTGGCAAGGAAAACAACACTTCAATTCCTGTGCTGAGTTTGCTTCAGTTTTCTAGGTCCCCCTTCGTGTCATTTGGGACGATCAAGTTGGGATCATCAAAATCTCTGCCTTTACGAATTGAAAATCCCACCGAGGATGCAACAACAACAGTCATAGTGGATAAAATTTCAGCACCCAAAGGCTTTTCGGTTGATCAGACGTGTTTTACAATACAGGTAAGGGTAAACAAGCTGCCTTCTGTCAAAACCTAGTGAGCTCCTCAGCTAGACAACATTTTAGGTAGCAAAGAAAATCTGAAAATGTGGTAACGAAGTTTGGTAAACGTAAAATAACCGCATTGTAGACTCACTATGAGAACGAGTAATGTTCACATTACTTATGCTTACATTGTTTATTCAGTTAATGAATTTACACATGCGCAATGCTTGAGGCTCCTTTTGCAGTATCTAAAGAAATAGTTCGTTTATTCACACACATCTGTCTGAATTTCTTTATTCTGTGGCACACACAACAGATGTTTGTCAGGATGTTCATGGGACTGAAGCTGTCAAGTTTTTAAACTGAAAAAGTACCATAACCGTATGACTCTAATGTATCATGTCTTTTGAAGCAGTATAATTGTCTGTGGAAAACAACTGAATTAAAGCATATTACTGGAAATCGCCACCAGCATACCTTTCACGTGATATTTGTGCATTTAAATATGTTCGTAATCAAGATTGATGTGTTGTAATTGATTACAAAACACACGAGACATTTGACATCTTGACAAACGATTTAAATATATGCAAATGTAGAGCTTATATGTGCTCATTTAAGATTATTAACTTAAATTATTGTCGTCTTCTCCTTAAAAAGCTATTGTATGACTTTAGAAGACTTGAAATATTGAGCATGAGTTGAATGGCCTTCTTTTATGCTGCTTTTTCTCACTTTTGGAGCTTTACTGCTCCAGTCCCAATTCCCTTTCATTATATGGAAAAGTTCTGCATGAACATCTGACTAAATATTTTCAGTTGAGCTCCACCAAAAGAAGTCATCCAAGTTTGGAACGGCGTGAGAGTAAGTTCGTTAAAGTACATTCTCTATTTTTCAGCCTGAGGACAGCATTATTTTAACTGTCACTTGGACACCAGTGGAAGAAGGTGGAGTTCGAGAACTCCTCAGCTTTGTTGCAAATGGTATTGTCAAACATCAAGCGATATTGCTTGGGAAAGCAGAGGCGACAAAAAAGAAAAAGGTAATTTGTAATAATGGAGATATAAAATACATACATGCATACTGTGGTGGCTAAAATTATTAGAACAGTAAGATTTTTTTAATGTTTTAAAAGAAGTCTTTTCTGCTCACCAAGGCTTCATTTATTTGAGCCAAAATACAGCAAAAACGGTAATATTGTGAAATATTTTTACAATTTAAAATAACTGTTTTATATTTGAATATATTTTAAAAGTGCAATTTATTTCTGTTTGCAAAGCTGAATTTCAGCATCATTACTCCAGTCTTGTCACATGATCCTTCAGAAATCATTCTAATATATACCGATTTGCTGCTCAAGAAACATTTATTATCAATGTTGAAAACATTTTGAAACATTTATCTGAAATGTAAAGCTTTTGCAACATTAATGACTTTACTGTCACTTTTGATCAATTTAGTGCATCCTTGCTGAATAAAAGTATTAATTTATTTAAATTCTTTCCAAAAAAAACCACAAACCTCTTACTGACCGTAAACTTTTAAATGTTAGTGATGTTACAAAAGCTTTCTATTTCAGATAAATGCTGTTCTTTTGAACTTTCTTTCTGATCATGTGACCCTGAAGACTGGAGTAATGATGCTGAAAATTCTGCATTACCAACACAGAAATAAATTTTATTTTAAAATATATTCAAATAGAAAAGTTATTTTAAACTGTAAAAATATTTCACAAATTTACTGTTTTTGCTGTATTTTGGATCAAATAAATGAAGCCTTGGTGAGCAGAAGAGACTTCTTTTAAAACCAAAAAAAACTTGGCGTTTTAATAATTTTGGCCATCACTCTCTCTCTCTCTCTCTCTATATATATATATATATATATATATATATATATATATATATATATATATATATATATATATATATATATATATGTATGTATATGTATATATATATGTATATGTATGTATATGTATATATATATGTATATATATGTATATGTATATATATATATATGTATATATATGTATATGTGTATATATATATATATATATGTATATGTATATATATATGTATATATATATATATATATGTATATATATATATATATATATATGTATATATATGTATATATATATATGTGTGTGTGTGTATGTATGTTTTATTTAAAAAAAAAAAGTGTGTGTTTAGTATAATTTGAGTACTTATAATTTTATGTTTTTCAGAAAACCCTATGGGATTCAATTAAATCCAAGAAGGGGGTCCCGGCACCCTCAAAAGAGAAAAAAGTGAGATCAATGCCAATTAAGGCAGTGAATAAGACATTTCATGTGTCTCGCCAGTCGCAATACAGAAAAGATAGAATGTCCAACCCACTGTCACCATTAAACCAGGAAGTGTCTGCCTATGGTTCCAGTGGCACTAGGGCGATTGCACCATCCTCCACTCCTGAGATGCCAAAGCCTGCGTTTGTAACAGAAAATTTTGATGATGTGCATTTGCAAAAAAACTCACCAGTGGTTGTCTTAGTACCAGCAGAGAGATTGTTTGATACACCTGGAAAAAAGGGTGTGCCTTGTTCACGTAAACCAGAGTGCAGAGAAATTAATAGGGTTTTGAATAAAACACTCTCTCCAGCTAGCACCCCGGAGAGGTTTGGAAATCCATGCTTTCAGAGTCCGCTTCCCGTGATTGCACAAAATGTGCGAGATGAAAGTCGAGAGCCAGAGAAACAGTCTTTGTCTGTAAAAGATGCTCTGGATGTTATAGGATCAGACCTGTCACATGCAGTGAGCCCACCGAATGCTTGCTCAAGCTTTGATTTTTCTGATTCTCTTGAGTCTGAAAAACAGAATCCAGTAACATCATTTAGAGCGACTGCAGTCATTTCACCACCAGTTGAAATTGCTCACCCAAGGTTGACTTTCTGTGTGAAACCCAATAAAGTCATTGGAGTTGAATCAAATCATCATGCATTTAGGCTCAAAGCATTACCTTTTAGCACCGCCACAGTGACCAAGTCAAACAAAGTTGATGACACCCTTGTTCCTGATGGTCCCAAGAAGTTTCCTGTGAATTCTACCACCGTGACCAAAAGCAAAACAGAAGCCTCTGTTGAAAGTCCAGGCTTGCGAAAGAAGAAAACCTCCAGGCGTAGGCTCTTAGAGAAGACCACGGAGCTCTCAGAACCTAGTAATGCAGAATCTAACACAAGTTCTTCTGACAGCATCTCCGCTCTACCTGTTATTAGCTCAGATTCAAGTCCAGATGTGGCACTAGAGTCCAAATGTCTCGTAACTTCAATGCCAGCTGCAAAAGAGTGGCTGACTTCATATGGATCCCCTCCTGAACAGCTTTTGTCCTCCATATCTCCCATACGACCTAATGTTTTGCCCTCTGTTAGTAGCAGTAACAGTCCATCAAGTCGTCTGGAGTTGACAGTTGGAAACGTCTCTGAAAAAGTGCAACCAGGTCTTTCTAAGGACCAGTTTCCTGTGCAATGCATGACATTTGTGCAGAGTAAAAAGAGAAAAAGTGATGAGTTTTTGAGAGGTCGTTCGGAAGATATGTCAAACGTCCGAGCGAAAAAGTGCCGCGCTCCAGCCCATGTGACAGAGCTTAAGAAACCAAGCCAAGAAAGAACGTTCATTTCAAGGTCCACATCTGGACAGCAACAAAAAGCTATAGGTAAGTCAAGTATACTCCTCATGCATGTCATGCAAAATGTAGGTGATGAATCTAGTATGTATTATCAAATATGTACTGGTAAACATTATTAAAGATGTTTGGACATTCTATGAGTTTAGAACCAATTAAATAATACTTTTTTCCCCCATAAAGCTCCACCAAGCTCCAGAAAGTTCACAAAACCTCCAGCAAAGAAATCATTTCCAAAAACAACTCAAAAAGGTTAGAAAACATTGTGTCGCTCTTGTTTAGAATAGCATTCTTGAAAATCTTTGAATAACTTGCCCTTCATGTTTAGTATGACCAATGATACCGTTTTAAATGTATTTCACCGATGTAGATGGTCAGTCTATGAAGTCAGTGAGCAGTTCGACTCGAAAGCCTGCAAGGATAGTGGCTGTGGCTCAGGCCAAACTGACCTTCATGAAGCCGACACAGAATGGTATGTTTTTACAGCTACATTTACGTCATTTTTGTTCTGTTTTTAAGTGGCATAGTTGCTCAAGTTGTACAATCTTGACAGCCATACCAAGGCATCCTTTGCCATTTGCTGCAAAGAACATGTTTTATGATGAGCGATGGATTGAAAAGCAGGAGCGAGGCTTTACCTGGTGGATGAATTATGTTCTCACTCCTGATGACTTCAAAGTTGCAACTGAAGTTACCAAAGGTGGGTGCTTTTGTTTTACTTGTTAGTATCCTTCGAGTTTGAATCTTTTGCATTGTCATTTTAAGTTTAATTTAAAGGGATAGTTCACCCAAAAATGAAAAGACTTTTTGAAGAAATCTGAGCGCTTCCTGTCCCTTCATAGACAGCTACACAACTGACATTTTGACACTTCAAAAAGTTCATAAAGTAATCATAAACTTAATCCATATTTATTGAGCGGTTTAGTCCAAATTTTCTGAAGAGACACGATCGCTTTATGATGAACAGATTGAATTTATACTTTTCACATATAAACATTCATCAACTACAAACTCTTTAAGAACATCAAAGCGTTTGTTGCGTAGCTATCTATGGAGGGACAGAAATCTGTTTTCATCAGAAAGATCTTCATTTGTGTTCCAACGATGAACAAAAGTCATACAGGTTTGGAATGACATGAGGTTGAGTAATTTTTGGGTGAACTATCCCCTTAAGTAATTTCAGCTGTAATCTTGTAACATCTTTCTCTTATTATTTCTTCTTAGTGAATGCCTTGTCATTAACTATGGGGAATGACAAATTCAACATACCCAAAGCACCAACAAAAGAAGAGTTGTCGTTTAGAACTTACACAGCCCGTCAACGGCTAAACCGCCTTCGGCGAGCAGCTTGCAAGCTATTTACGTCAGACACCATGGTGAAGGCCATCCAGAGACTGGAGCTAGAAGTAGAAGCCAAGAGGCTCCTTGTGCGAAAGGACAGACATCTCTGGAAGGACATAGGTATGAGGTGCCAAAGGATATACATTTTGTCAATGTGAATTATGCTTGTAGGACATCGACAATTTTTCGTGAACCATTGCACACATTACGAGGCAGTTGATAATTGTGTCAAAGATGCCAGCACGGCATGACTGTACTGCACTGCGAGCCGGTGGCAATCACATCAGCTTTCACGCTAAACATGGAGGCTGGAGCTTTAATGTTGCTGCTATAGATTCAGATAGAAAATAAATAAAAATAAAAATACAGGTGTACAAATTATTTGGTGAAAAGCAGAGAACAGCGCAGCCATTCCTTTCAACAAAAACTTCTAGAGCACACGCTATAGGGTTGCAGCCACTGGGCTATAATAATATTCATAGATCTAGCCTATGTGACGTGGTTGTGTATGATTTGGAAGTAGGGGACAGCCTATATGCTGGTCAAAATCCGGCTGACTCCCTGAATTTTTTTTTTTTTTTTTTTAATTGTTTAAAAATTACGTACATGCTCTGCTTGGCTTGTAATTCCTCTCACACAATGCGAGCTGTGACCACACAAGCATTTCCACACGATTTCTCCCGAGAGAGAAAAAATGGTTTTGAAAAGTCTCTTATGCTCACCAAGGCTTTTTGATTGTTTAATCAAAAAAGTAATTTTGTGGAATATTACTGTTTTAATACATTTAAAATGTAATTTATTCCTATGACGTCAAAGCTGACTTTTCAGCATCATTAGCCGCTTTTCCACCATCGGGCAGAACGGTTCTCATTGTGTATAAAAGCGTCAGTTGTTGCCTTGATAACGCAACAGTTTACTTATGATATGAGATGTAATAACGACTGCGTTATGGCGGATGATTAGATATTTCTTTTTATTTTATTATTAATTTATGTTTACGTCGATCAAATAGAGCGCTTAGCCAGCTACGGAGAAACTGGTAGCCAGGCAACAGACAGTGGCCTGACGGTGGAAAAGCGGCTATTACTTCAGTCTTCAGTGTCACATGATCCTTCAGAAATCATTGTAATATACAGATGTACTGCTTTAAGAAACATTTCTTATTTTTTATCGATTTTGAAAACAGTTGTTCTGCTTAATATTTCTGTGGAATCTGAAACATTTTTGAAACATCTTTGACGAATTAAAAGGTTTAAAAGAACAGCATTTATTTTAAATTATTTTTTAGTTTTTTTTAATTGTAAATTTCTTTTTTGTCACTTTTGAATGGTAGTATATTATGTAGTATTATTATTATTATTATTTTCCTTTGAGGTACTTGATGTTCTTTATAGCTGGTGTCACTCTGTTAAATAACTAATTTCTTATTTTTTCACTTTTTATTTTAATATGTCAGGTGAGCGTCAGAAAGTTCTTAACTGGCTGATATCATACAATCCACTTTGGCTACGAATCGGACTTGAGGTATTTTGTTTTGTTTGTAAAAGCATAATGTTCATTTGCTTGCTAAAAATATTAACATTTTTTGGTCATTAGATACACTTATGATTTTCATGTATGACACATGTTTTGCCCATTCCTTGTTTTAGACAATCTTTGGAGAGCTAATATCACTCGAAAGCAACAGTGATGTCATGGGACTGGCCATGTTTATTCTTGGACGTCTGCTGTGGAATCCAGACATAGCCGCTGAGTTCAGGCACTCTAAAGTTCCCAATTTGTACAGAGATGGTAATTTAATTTGATTACTTTTTTGTGAACTAATTTTTTTTTCTGTGGTCTTTGTATTATTACTATTATTATTATTATTGTAAAGAGTGTGTCTGTAATAACAATCATTTTTTTCCCCCCACTCATCAGGCCATGAGGAGGCGCTGTCTCGCTTCACTCTAAAGAAACTATTACTGCTGGTCTGCTTTCTGGATAAAGCCAAAGAGTCCAGACTGATTGAACACGATCCTTGTTTGTTTTGCATGGATGCTGAATTTAAGGTGTGTGGATTTTACAATTTTTCTTGTCTAGGTGAAAAGCTGTCTTGCATGACTTGCATATCAGCATGACTAAGTTGAATTTGTGGCAAGAACCTTTTACAGTGCTTGCAATTTATTGTTCTGTCTTTTACTGCATATGACAATTCCTACTCAAGACATTCATTATAAGATGATTAGTATAGGGCTGTCACGATTCCTCAAATAATATCAGCATTTCTGTAACTGTAGCATTTCTATTGTAAAGAAGTGGCCAAATATTTAAGATTAAGTGGACATTTGAATGAAATGTTGTTTGGCCAATATTAAACAAGGATATGATCATGCTAAAAAAATTTTTTCTTTCCCCATAGTCAAGCAGAGATCTGCTATTGGCGTTCTCACGAGACTTCCTCAGTGGTGAAGGCATTTTGTCACGGCACCTCAGCTACTTGGGCCTGGCAGTATCTCATGTTCAGACTCCTCTGGATGAGTTCAACTTTGCAGTGAAGAATCTTGCTGTTGACTTGAGATGTGGCATTCGTTTGGTGTATGTTTGAGTTGAAAAATTTCATTTTTGCATGTTTATTGTACATACATCAAAATAAAATGTCATGGCTGTTGTGATCCATTCCAGTGTTTAGATTTAGCATTTTTAAAAGCCTCCAAATTCCAAATTGCTAATATATATATATATATATATATATATATAATATATTATATATATATATATATATATATATATATATATATATATATATATATATATATATATATATATATATATATATTTCTTTATTAATTTTCAGGCGGGTCATGGAGCTCTTCACTCTGGACTGGACTTTATCTAGAAAGCTGCGGATACCTGCTATTAGCCGTCTGCAGAAAGTGCACAATGTTGATGTTGCACTGCAGGTTCTGAAAGACAAAGGTGTTGACCTTAAAGATGAGCATGGTGAGTAAGCATTGTTTCTTGAAGATAAATGTCTAGCAATTCCTAATGAAACTGTTCATAATCTGAAGAAAAAAACACTTTGAATTTGTCTTTATTTTCTTGAAGGAGCGAACATTGACTCCAGAGACATTGTGGATGGACACCGGGAAAAGACGCTAAACCTCCTTTGGAAAATCATATTTGCCTTCCAAGTATGGACCAGGGCTGTATACCATATTGCCCAGCACTTATTTTTGGGAAAAAATCAGGAGGATGACTGATACTCATGTTTATCTTCTGGTATTGTGTGCGTTTAATATGTAATTTAAATATGATGAAACTTCTTTTGTCATAGGTGGAAGTGCTACTTGATGAGAGTCAGCTCAAAGAGGAAATCAGTTTCCTCAGGAAAACCTGGAGAACAAAACAGAAACTGGCTTCAATAATGGCTAACAAAGGTGTTGCAGTGACAAGAATGAAAGCGAGACAAGCATTTGAACATCCCAGCCAGAAGGTGACACTTCTTCTGGACTGGGTCAACGCTGTTTCTGAGTTTTACAACTTAAAGGTGAGTCACATTAAAGAAATGGTTTGCTCATGTATTCACTGGTATGTTGTTCCAAACCCATATTTTGTCAGAGATGTTGCAGAGAAATGTGTAATAATTGTCCTGAATACATTTGTACGATAACCTGCAAAGGATCCTTCTTTGAACAGTATCCCTCCATTATTTTTGCAGGCTGAAAACTTCACGGTGTCATTCTCAGATGGTCGTATACTGTGCTACCTCATTCATCATTACCATCCTGGTCATGTTCCTGCAGAGGAGATACAACAGAGAACAACGCAGACCATAGAATGTGGTCATCGCGGCAGAGTGGAGCTCAATAACTCCTCGAGTGACTCAGACTGCTCTTTTGAATATTTGTCCACAACACAAACTGGTACTTTTTTTTACATTTAGGTGAACCATTCCTATAGTATTTATAACTGTAAATGTCTTAGAACTGTTTGTTTTTTGCCTTGGGTCCAGAATCTCTGTCAGTGGACTTCAGAGAGCTACTCGAGAATGAGAGAAGCAACTTTCATTTGGTGAACACCGCTGTGTCTTATCTTGGAGGGGTGCCTGCTATGATAAATCCAGAGGATATGTCCAACACTATCCCAAATGAAAAGGTAAAAACATTTTATCCCTGTCCATTAGAACTGCATGATTTTGGATAAATTGAGAATCATGATTTAAAATAAGCCTCATTTCAACTGAAATTACCCGGAAACTTTGTTTCCATTGCAGTCTAAAGTACCATGAAGATTAGTCCGGTGACACAGGACTACGCGCGACTTTCCATTTCCCGCTGAATTTTGTTCTCTTCATATAAGCTTAATAAAGCCTGAAGTTGGTCCATCGGTCATAATTTTTAAATTCCATTGCTGATTCGAATAGCAAACAACTCTTACTGCACTCACTGCAACAGGCTTTTAAAAATGGTGGTTGAAATAAAACTCTTAAGAATATTTAGACACTGAAATTGAAGTGGTAAATAATAATACTGTTGAATAAATGTACAAAAGGCATTTTTATGGAGATTTTCCATGTACAGATTTTTTCCTGACCTTCTTTTCTCAGTAAAGTGGTGCTGAAAAACACAAACCCTATTTAGCAGTCAGATGTCCATATGAACAAATTCATTTTTGTGTAAACACAATGGGCAATATATCGTGCCACCAAAAATGATCAAGGTCATAGTCAATATATCAACTTATCACACGATATATGGACATCGTGATAGGCCTACATTAGAGTTCCCACCGTTCGATGTTTATTAAGGCCTTACAACTGATTTTAAAATCTTTTTTTTCTTTTTTTTTTTTCTTCTTCATTCAATGTGACTTTAAATGGTGAAGAGTTCACTGAAAATAACATTTTCATCTTGGTTTGATGTATTCTAAAGTTGGCAGTCAAAATTAAAACTGTTGGATGTTAGATATTCTTTCTGACAAACAACAAAAGATAATGTGAATTATAGTATGTACACTGTTTTCCACATTTTTACATCAGTGTACACGGTTTACTCTTCTCATAGTACATATTTTGAAAAGTAATGTTACTTTTACTTGAGTGTTTTTTTTGTGTTTTTTTTCAGTATTCTTTCCTCCCCTGTGTATATTTAATGCACCTGTGATTTGCTAATTTCTTTTCCCCCAGGTTGTCACATGTTACCTCTCCTTCCTTTGTGCCCGTCTTTTGGATCTCCGCAACGAAACAAGAGCAGCCCGAGTCATCCAGGGCGCATGGCGGAGATACAAGCTGCAGAAGGACATTGAGCTTACTCGGGTAAGAGTGTCATTTTTCTACCATGTCAAGCTGCTTTGAACTTTGATATGCTTAGATTTTTTTTCTCTGAAAATATATATTGAGTTTGATCTGCATGCACAGCAAAAGAACCTGGCTGCCACAAAAATCCAAGCCCTTGTGCGGACTTTCATCTTGAGAAGAAGAATGATACGACAGAATAAGGCAGCCATCAAGATCCAAACATTCTGGAGAGTATATAGTGCACGTGAAAAATTGAGAGTGCTGAAAAAGGAGAGATATTTTGCTCTTCAAAATGCAGCTGCAACTGTAATTCAGGTATGTTTAGGAATGTGTCTGGGTACTTTTGCTCCTGTACTGTTTCCACCTAGTTATGGATTATATTATATTATTAATATATTCTACAATTATTGTTATACTTCTAGATGGCTAATCTTAATTAGCATTTTCTTGTCTTCACACAGAAAACATACAAAGCTTGGAGGGTTCAAAGTCTCCTAAAGAAAAACAGTGCCGCCTGTGTGATCCAAGCAGCTTTCCGAAAGTGGCATACAAAAAAAGTTCTGGAAAAAAACTCTGCAGCCTTGCGCATTCAAGCATGGTACAAAATGCAGCGTTGTAAAACCCAGTACCTGGATATGAAAAGGAAAGCAGTCTGTGTTCAAGCATGGTTTCGAGGTCACCTGCAAAGATGCAAGTTTCAGACTTTAAAGAAAAGGCACAATGCTTCAGTTGTCATTCAGAGTGCATTCAGGGCCTACCTTGTCAGACAACAGATATCTAAAATGGAGCAAAATGCAGTCATAATTCAAAGGTGGTTTCGAGCCTGCATGCAAAGGAAAGCAGATCAGAAGAGGTTTTTTGAGATTAAATCGGCAGTTCTGGCTCTGCAAGCAGCTTTCCGTGGATGGAAGGTCCGTAGATCTGTGGCTCAACGCCAGCAAGCTGCACTTCTGATTCAAACTGCTTTCAGGCGGTTTATGGCTCGAAGGCACTTTTTGTGTTTGAAAAGAGCAGCCATTGTTCTGCAACAGAGATACAGAGCTAAAGTATTTGGAGAGAAGTTACAACAAGAGTATATGGCTCTTAAATCTGCTTCAGTGACAATTCAAGCATTGTGGCGAGGACGAGCTGAGCGGAAGAAGATCAGTCAACTCCACAGATTTGCCAAAATCATTCAGTCGAACTATCGTAGATATGTGGCACAGACACTGTTCTTGGAAATGAAACGGGCTGTCATAGTCATTCAAAGACAGTACAGAGCCTTCAGAGATGGACAGAAAGTGTACGTGGAATACACGGAAATGAAAAGAGCAGCTATTGTGCTACAGAGTGTTTATCGTGGCAGGAGAGTAAGACAAGAACTGCTGAAGAAAAACAAAGCGGCAACTTTGATTCAGTCTGTGATAAGAGCACATAGTTGCCGCCAGCAGTTTTTAGCTCAAAAACGTGCTGCTATTGTCATTCAGCAACGTTATTGGGCTTTTGCATATGGACGGTTGCAAAGAAGCCATTACGTCCACTTGAGGCAGGTGACTGTAACTCTACAGGCCATATATCGGGGGTCCAAAGTGAGGCAAAATCTGAGACGAGAGCACCAAGCCGCCACTATTATTCAAGCTCAATTCCGAATGCATAAAGTACGCATTGCATTTGTTGCTGAAAAGTGCGCAGCTATCATCATACAGCAGCAATACAGAGCTTACAGAGTTGGCAAATGCATTCAAGCTACCTACTTGCAAATGAAAAATGCTGCTGTAGTTATTCAGTCAGCATTCAGGGGAATGAAAGTTCGTAACTACTTACGAAAATCGCACCAAGCTGCAACAGTAATTCAGGCACATTTTCGCGGACATTCCCAACTCAAAAAGTACCAGAGACAACAGTGGGCGGCATCAGTTTTACAGCTGCGATTCAGGGCAATGATGACTAAAAATGCTGTCATGAAGCAATATGGAGCCATAAAAACAGCTGCCATATGTATCCAGTCAGCTTTCCGTGGAATGATGGTAAGAAAGGAGATTGCAGAAAGGCACAAATCTGCGAAAATTATCCAGAAGACGTATAGAGCGTACAAGCAACGCCGTGATTACCTTGCTCTCAGAAATGCCACTGTCCGTATTCAGCAACAGTACAGAGCAATTGTAAGTGCAAGGCAACAACGTAAAAGGTATTGCTCCTTGCGAGCAGCTGCCATCACTTTGCAGTCTATGTACCGAGGGATGAGACTAAGGAAAGAAATCGATAGAAAGCATAAAGCGGCCACTGTGATTCAGGCAATGTACAAAATGTACAGAACTAGAGTGCCATTCCAAGCTATGAAACTGGCTTCATTGGTCATACAGAGACAATACAGGTGCCATTTACTGAGAAAAGAGGCAAGAGAGAACTTTTTAAAGCTGCAGCGTAGCGCAACAACAATTCAGGCTATTTACAGAGGAAATTGTGCACGGCGTGATATCGCTAGAATGCATTTTGCTGCCACAGTCATTCAGAGGAAGTACCTTACCTACAAACAAAGGAAGCACTTTTTGTCCGTCCGAGCAGCTGTAGAATTGTGTCAACAGCGCTATCGATCCATTTTGATAGCAAGACATGTTCGGAGAAATTATTTTGCTAAACGCCAAGCTGCTGTTGCAATCCAGGCAACTTTCAGGGGAATGCAGGTCCGGCGACAGATCCGGAGAGAGCACAAAGCTGCAACTATCATTCAGTCCCATGTGAGAAAGCACCTGTTCAAGTTGCGCTTCCAGCGACTTCGTTTGGCAGTTTGTACTGTTCAGCAACATTTCAGAGCTAACAAAGTGATGAGGCAGGAGATGGCAGCACTACAGGATCAGAAGAATGCTGCTTTGATTCTGCAAGCAGCCTATCGTGGCATGAAGTCCAGACAGACTTTGAAGCGATTGCATCAGGCTGCCACCACCGTTCAGGCAACTTTCAGAGCTTCTAGTTCTCGTAAGAGGTATTTAGCAATGAAATGCGCTGCCATTGCCATTCAGCAAAGGTATCGTGCCGTAAATGCAGCAAAACAGCAGAGAGAGAATTTTCTTGAAATGCGTCAAGGTGCACTTGTTCTGCAAGCAGGTTATAGAGGTCTTAAAGTTCGGAGGAAACTACTACTACAGCGTCAAGCAGCTGTTTTGATTCAGTCTTACTTTAGAAGACACAAAGAAATGGTTAAGTACCGGGCCATGAGGTTGTCAGCTATCATTATCCAGAGCCATTACAGATCATACATCCAGTCTAGAGCAGATCGGGAGAACTATCTGCGTTTGAGAAATTCTGCTGTAGTTATTCAAGCAGCTTTTCGAGGACACACTCTCAGGAGACATTTAGCAGAACAGCAAAAAGCATCTATCATCATACAGGCTAGTTTCCGCATGTACCAGCAAAGGTCAGCTTTTGAAAAACAGCGCTGGGCAGCCATGGTTCTCCAGCAGAGGTATAGAGCTTTGAAACTTCGAGACAAGCATGTGAATAGATACCAGCTGGTGAGGAATGCTGCTGTATGCCTGCAGAAGTCTTTCAGAGGGATGAAGGGGAGAGAACTGGCCAGACGGACCAAGGCTGCAAGAACAGTTCAGTCCTACCTCAGGATGTCTGTCCAAAGACAGCATTTCATTAAAGCCAAGTCTGCAGCAATTGTGATTCAGTCTGCATACAGAGGCCATTGCGCCAGAGTTCAGCATGCTAGGATTCAAGCAAGCGCAACGCTTATCCAGAAGTGGTACAGATCATGTAAACTGGTCCAGAAAGATCGGAATGGTTTTGTTGCTCTTAAGCAAGCTACACTTACCTTGCAATCTGCCTTGCGTGGAATGCTGGCAAGGAGGCTTGCAAAAAAAATACGAGCTGCAATCAAGATTCAGTCTTTGATGCGCATGCACATGCACCGCAAGCACTACATAAAGCTCCGCTCAAGTGTCCTAAAATCGCAAGCTCATTACAGAATGTTTGTGGCCCGGAGAAGATATCACCGATTGCAGGCTGCAGCGGTTATACTCCAAAAGCGTTACAGAGCTCATAGGGCAACAATGGAACAGAGGTGCAGTTACCTGAAGACTCTCCAAAATGTAAAGATCCTTCAGGCCAGAGTACGTGGACACCTTGAGTACAGAAGATTTCAGAGATTGAGGGCAAATGCCATCAAAATTCAGGTAATCACTATGCAGTTGTATTCTGTCTTGTCATTTATTTCAACTTGATTCACTCTGGAAATCCAACAGAAGTGATCAGAAGGCTTTTTATTTCTTGCTCTCAAACAGGCTCATTATCGAGGGATGATTGAGAGACGCAGGTTTCAGCAACTCAAGGAATCTGTTTTGGTTATACAGAAACATTACAGAGGTTTCCGTCTTTGCCAGAGAGACCGTGCACAGTTTCTTCAGCTGCGAAGGTCTGCCGTTGTAATACAAGTAAGCATGTAACAACCTTAAATAAACATTTTATTATACTTTGTTTTTTTGTTTTTTGTTTTTATCTGAACATTTTCCCTGAACCCATTACCCTGGTCTTGCAGAAACCCCGCTTATGCTCTCAAGTTTCTGTTTTTATCTCTTTGTACAGTTTTGTTTCTATTTGAAATATTATTGGATTTATATATTTGTATGTATATTAGATTTTCATGTTTGGTTTGTCTCTGGTCAACTGCAGACAGCATTTCGGGCTTATCAAACAAGGCGACATGCCGTGCAAAAACAGGCTGCCCTGAAAATTCAGTCCTGGTTCCGAGGAAGCCTAGCTAGACGAAACTACACCTTAAAACAAGCTGCTATTGCAACAATTAGACGATGTATTCAAGCAAGATGCCAACGTGCAAGGTAACAAATAAAGGATGTTTTATTCTTCACCTATGATTTTGTGTCATAAGGAGTCACAACATGACTTTGTCCTCCCTTCCAAGATTTCTAGCAGTCCAGCACAGTGTCCAAGTCATTCAAAAAAGATGGAGGGAAACTCTGATTGCCAGAAAACAGCGTACTCACTTCCTGAGGTTTAGAAAATCTGTTGTATACATCCAGGCATTATGGAGAGGTCTGAGAGTGAGAGATTCCCTTCAAAAGGTAACTGTTCTCTTTGTGGACTGGGAATAAACATTTATTTCATAGGAATGAGTAATATGTTAATGCCTTTAAGGGTGCAATTTATCTGTGCTTGGTCACAATGGCAGTCACGTTTGATCTATACTGACACCTAGTTGTGTGGATGCAGCATTACACAAAACTAAAGTTTTTCAGTTACAATTGCTGTTGTAGAAATGTGCTGTCAACCAAGATTTTTATTCCATGAGTGAAAGTATTCAATAACAGGAGATTACTAAAATAAAATATTTGGCTGGTCATGTGATCTTGAAAATGGTGGCCATCATAAGGTGCATGCACCCACTCCATGCTGCATAAATCTACATTTATTAGACTACTGATGTAACTGGAGTCTTCATTTCATGTGAGTGTACATGATACATGAAGTGTGCATCTTTAAATACGATTTAGGAGAACTTGTGCATTGAAATGTCACGCTGTTTTGCCACCAGTTTGTTTAAATTCCGGTAAGCAAAATAGACTTATGCAATGATGAGAACGCTCAGTAAATACACAGACTTGTGCAATGATGAAAACGCTCAGTAAATACACAGACTTGTGCAATGATGAAAACGCTCAGTAAATACACAGACTTGTGCAATGATGAAAATGCTCAGTAAATACACTAACTAAAGTTTACCATTTGCAGATAAAAAAAAAAAACATAAGTTTCTGGGAAACTGTTTTCAAAGTCATTTGTTTTAATCTGGGATTGTTTACATTATACTGTGTAACTTTGCTTGTGTTGCCAAGCATTTCTTTTGGTCTTTTTTTTTTTTTTTTTTTTTTTTAAACCCTAAAGTGGGTCAATTGCGCTTTTATTCTAGTCTTGTGCTACATGCAAAAGTTTTACTTTGACTTCCTAAGAACCACTAAAGCTATAAAAACAATCCTATTATTCACAAAAGTATCTCAAAATAAAAATGTTGTTTACCAACTCTTTGAAATCATCACTAAGCTTTCAGTCTATTCTTTTTCACAGCAAATAACAGCTGCTGTGAAGATACAATCAACTTTCAGAGGCTTTACCCAAAGACAACGGTATCGCCAACAGAGAGCTGCCGCCATAATACTACAGCGGTGTTTCCGAGTCTTGCAGCTTGCCAGAGTCAACGAAGAAAATCGAAGACGACGACACAATGCCGCTGTTTATCTTCAGGCATTGTGCCGTGGTTGGCTTGCAAGACAACAGGCAAGAAATGTTATATAGTAATTGACTATTGAAGTACTCGTTCTGCAACCAGCTAGTTGGAGTAGATTACTCAATGCCCATCCATGATTCAAAGTTTCTTGAGTAAATTAAGGGGACTGAATATGCTAAAAGTTACTAAATATTTTAGAGTAATAACTTGTTTGTTTTATAGGTAAAAGAAATGATTTGTGCTGCAAGACGCCATCGTTTCACAGCTGCTGTTTACCATCATCTGTGTGCAGTAAGGATTCAGAGAGCTGTGCGAGCGCACTGGGCTCTTAAATCAGCCAAGAAGAAAATCTCTTCAGTTCTATACATCCAGGTACATTTAATCCTCTACATGTTAAAGTAAAATTTGGGAGGATCTATTGACGGAAATGAAATATAATATACATAACGTATGTTTTCAGTGGTGTATAAAGACCTTATATAATGAACCTTTATTACCTTAGAATGAGCCATTTCTGTCACAGGTCCCCCCTCCATGTCAAGTCGTCATTTTGCGCCGGCATGTTTCTACAGCAGCCCTAAATGGACAAATTGCTCTACAGAGCGTGCACTTAGTCACTGTTATTCTAAATCACTTGTGTTTTTAGAGGCAGCTTGCATCGTCACTACTTTGAATATGCACGTTGTAGTAGTAGTTAGTAGTCCTCTGGTTTATTAGAAGCAGAGACCGTTCTTTATTAGAAGTAAGAAGAAGCCTCTCATTGCTTCACTGGCTAATGTACTCTCTGCTGTCTCAGACGACGACGTCTTTGTCTTGTGTCGGCCAGACGGCCACCGTAGCTTCTTTGGAGGGGAGGGGTAAGCTCCGTTGGTTGCAGTTCGCAACCTCACTGCTAGATGATGCTAAAATTTACATATTGTGTCTTTTAAAACAAAATAATTTCTTAGGTACATTGACTTCAACAAACTTGTATTTCCTTCAATGAAACGCATTTAATGCTAAATGCTGTAAAATTACATTTTACCCAGTGCTCAGTGTGTGTGGTGCGGCCCACTTCAAGCAGTGCATTTACCCCTCGACACCGCTTATATAATACTCTGGAGAACATTTCTCACAAAAATATATGTATTCTCCACATGTGCACTGGTTTTAAAATCACTACTAAGATTTGGCATGACCAAGAAAAAAGAACCATCTTATTGGTTTATACAAAGTTTTCTCATAATTAACCGTTTTATTGATGTTTTATATGCATCATAAACTTGAGGAGAAAAAAAAAAAAAGGTTAATTGGGTTTGTTAGCCAGAGGTTACATTATGCAGTAGAAGTTTAGCCACTAACTTATTTCATATTTAGCCTATTATAAATACTCTTAATTTAACTATACATTTTCTCTTCCTCTCCCCAAATTTCTAGCAATGTTTTAGGGCAAAGCTGCAGAGAAGGAGATATCTTAAAGACAGAGAAGCCATCATCAAGACCCAGAGGGCAGTAAGAACATGGTTACATCGTCGCAACCAAGCTGCCAGTACTATCCAGTGTGCAGTCAGGAAACTCCTCCTTAGACGTTGCAAGGAGAAGCTACAACGTGGAATAATAAAGGCGCAGGTATGGTGTCTTTAAATTAAACTGTGTACAAAGAAAAGACATAATGTATATACATTTAATATTATATTACATAAATGTGTATTTTCTGTCAATGATATGTTTTGTCATTTTGTATTTTACTCACCGTTTACTGGTTTTTGTAAATGAGTAAAACGTACTACTTTAGACCACAAAATCATATCAATCGTATGTTGATATTGGTCTTTTACATACAATGAAAGTGTTTTCAATTTTGCATGAACAACTCTATTAATTTGAACTTTTGCAATGCGATTATTTGTTTTAAGGCACTCTGGAGGGGTCATTGTTCAAGAAAATATCATGACACAAGCAATGTCATTTCCATGAGGCGGCGTCTCAGGGAAGTAAATCGAAGGGTGAAGGAAGAGGACAGGCTGTGTAACAAGACCACAACAGCGTTGAGCTACCTGCTTGGACTTCAGAATTATGCTTACATTCTTGCAGCCTTGAAACATTTAGGTAAGACGCTGTTTTCAAAGTTAGGAGGTTGGCTGTTTTATAAAATGTTAACTAATGTTATCCTTTTTTTTTTTTTTTTTTTTTTTTATGGTTAAAGAAACTGCCACCAGACTTTCACCAGAGTGTTGTGAACGTCTTGTTGAAAGTGGAGCAACGCACACCATCTTCACTTTGATAAGGAGCTGCAACCGAAGTGTGCCTTCAATGGAGATCATCACATTATCCATCCAAGTCCTTCTCAACCTATCAAAAGTATGTTGCCTGATAATAAATAAATAACATATTTGTATCAAATAACCTGATATGCTGATTAATTAATTGCATGGTGCAGTATTTGCTCTGCAAATTTTGACTTCTTTATTTTTTCATATTTTTAAGCACAACAGAACCATTGATGCAGTTTATGATGTGGACAACTCTGTAGAAACCCTTCTAGATCTTCTGCAGATCTACCGGGAGAAAGCTGGAGATAAGGTTGCAGAAAAAGGTGGCAGCATCTTCACCAAAGCTTGTTTTCTCTTGGTTCTCTTGGTCCAGGATGAAATGAGAGCAATGGTGGGTGTTTTTTTTAATAATAATAATCTTTTATTTTTTTTATAGCGCATTTGAAAGTTGTTTAAAACTTGTTGTTTAAAAGTTCTTAATGCACTTTCCCTATTTCAATATATTTTTATTTGATCTTGGTAAAGACAAAATGAAAACACACATCAAAACTATATGAATTACAAATAAGCTAGCCTGAAAAAAAGATTTAAGGATTTAAAAACACAGATTCAGCATGCCTGATCTCAGAGAGAAAAGGGCAGGTCACCCATAGAGCGTGTTCAAGTTGCAGGAATGGCTAAAAAGACAGAATCGGAGGAGTGGAGATTACGCTAAAAGTTAAAAGTTGTGCCAAATATTGTGGTGCCAAACCATGCAAAGCCTTGTAAGTTAGCATGATTATCTTAAAAACTACGAAACCTAACAGGGAGCCAGTGCAAGGATTCAAAGATAGGAGTGATATGCTCACTTGTCCTGGTCCTTGACAGGATTCTGGCAGCTGTGTTCTGCACATACTGCAGTTTATTTAGGGTGGATTTGGAGACCCTAGCAAGTAAAGCGTTACAGTAATCAATGTGGGAAAATATAAGTGTATTGGTCAGTTTTCATCCACAGAAAAAGATAACATGGGGCGCAGTGTTTGCAGGTGAGAGAATTTTTTTTCACTTGCAACATTTGATCCTCAGGTTTTCTGGACCTGAGGATTAAATGTTAAACTTGCATCAGATATCACACCCAAATTTTTACATTTTTAAATTTTAACTCCAGAGCAGAGCCATCCACATTTAGGGTTAAAGGGTTAGTTCACCCAAAAATGAAATTTCTGTCATTAAGTACTCACACTCATGTCGTTCCAAACCCGTAAGACCTTTGTTCAACTTTGGAACACATTTTTTATAATATATATCTCTCCCCAATAGAAAGCAATGTAATTACCATCATTCAAAGTCCAGAAAAGTACTAATGACATTGTCAATGTGACTACAGTGGTTCAACCTTAATGTTATGAAGCGATGAGAATACCTTTTGTGCGGCAAAACAAAAATAATGACTTTATTCAACAATTTCTTCTCTACCGTCAGACTCATATGCAGTTGACGCAGTTTATGTCTGAACACCGGCTCAGTATTGGCCGGCTCCTGCGTCAGCATTACACGCATGCGTCCTGTGAACCGCGTTGGCCAATATTGAGCCGACGTTCGGACGTAAACACTGAAGCACTGAACTGTGTTCGCTGTGTCAACTGTGTACAAGACTGACAGGGTAGAGAAGAAATTGTTGAATAAAGTCGTTAGTTATGTTTTTGTGCACAAAAAGTATTCTCATCACTTCATAACATTAAGGTTGAACCACTGTAGTCACGTTGACTATTTTATTCTAATGTCTTTTAGTACTTTTCTGGACCTTGTAATTGATTGTAATTACATTGCTTACTATGGGGGATAAAAAAAAAAAAAACTTGGATTTCATCAAAAATATCTTAATTTGTGTTCTGAAGATGAACAAAGGTCTTATGGGTTTGGAACGACATGAGGGTGAGTAATGACAGAAGCTTCATTTTTGGGTGAACTAACCTTTTAAAGAAAATTAAGACAAACCCTATTTTTATTTCAGAAATGTAGTTTTCAAGAAAGGCGACAGCCGCACTATCACCAAATTTTGAATTAATGTAAATCTGAGTGTCATCTGCGTAAAAAAAATGAAACTTAAGACCAAGAAATCTTTGAAGCTGACCAAGGGAAAAATGTAAATGCTAAAAAGTAAGGGACTCAAAATCGATCTCTGGGGAACACCAAATTGAACTGAACTAACTTTGGACTTGCATTCACCCAGGGAAACAAACTGCCTACGCTCTGAGAGATAAGACTTAAACCAGTTTAGTACAGTATGAGTAACACCAAAAACATTTTCCAGTTGAGTGAGTAAGAGTCAAGTCACCTTTATTTATATAGCGCTTTTTACAATGTAGATTGTGTCAAAGCAGCTTTACATTGATAACTGGTACATTATTTTGGCTGCACAGCAGCTCATAAAGAATAGTGTCAATGCAGGTAGATCAAAGCACTGTTGAATATCAAATGTCCCCAACTAAGCAAGCCAAAGGTGACAGCGGCAAGGAACCCAAACTCCAACAGGTGGCAAACAGGTGTTAAAATGGAGAAAGAAAAAAAAACTTGGGAGAAACCAGGCTTAGTCGGGGGGCCAGTTCTCCTCTGGTGAACAGTGCTTTATGACTCAGGTTGCTATCATAAGTCCGATAGGATCGCAGCATTTGAAGTATTTAATTCAGTTCCATCCAGTTGAGGACTGTATTCATCATGCCGGTATGGACGGTTGTTGAGGAGCTACGCCACTGGTTGTCATGTTGATGAGGCCTTCACAGTGGATGATCTAGTTGATTCAATCTCTGCTCATACTTCAGGGCTGGGTTGTGGTCGTGACAAGGTGCAGGTCCTTGGTCTCGCCTGGATACGGCCCGGATCCGGTTGACTACGGTAAACCTCGGGATAAACAGAAAGACTAATATTAGCGTAGATGCCTTTCTTCTTCTGATGTAACTAGTACATCTGGTGATATAGGAAGTGTTCCCGGTTCCGGCTGACCTAATTTATGCAGTCTAATAATCCTTTAACGGATTTGAAAAAATAAATTGATAATGTGTTATGTGTATGCCAGGTTAAAGAGAATAGTCTACAGTGACAAAAGCTGTACTGAAATCAAGAAGATTCAGAATTGAAAGACAGCCAGAGTCCGCAGCAATTAACAAGTCATTCGTATCCTTAACTAATGCGGTTTCAGTGCTATGTAGTTTGCAGAAGCCAGATTAAAGGGACTCAAAAAGATTGCTAGGCACAAAGTTGGCATCCGATGATGAGTGTATAAACCTGCACCTTGAAGCGCAATGTATAGCAGAATTACGACATTTCGCCAAAGGTCATAGGTGCCATTCACTAAATAATAGTTCCTTTTTAGGTTCAGCAATTTGCAAGTGATGTACATTAAAGCTATGCAGAGGGAATCCACACCAGCAGAAATCTTGTGGCAATCTAACGGTAGGTGTCCACTGGCGCAGGGCAGGCGGAGCAGAGCGAGCGTTTTCAATTCGGTCCTATGGAAGTCAAGCTTCACGCTCGCGAGGTGCATTGTGGGATTGTGAAGCTCGACTTCCATAGGAATGAATTGAAAACGCTCGTTCTGCTCCACCCGCCCCACACCAGTGGACACCTGCCACAAGTCCTGGGCTGGGCAACAGGAGGGTTGATTCCAGCAGATATTATTCAGAGATAAAAACAGCAGTCCTAAGATGAAAATTTAATTCTGCATTGCAATAGGGTGAGTAACAAGAGAGAACTTCAAAAGCTCCAAAACCCCACTGACCACCCAGAATAGTCCGATAAACATTTAAAAACAAAAATGAGAGAGACTAGCAGCAGTCAAATGTGTCAGTGTTCCCTTTTGACCTGAAGTCAAGAAAAAAAAGAAAATGGGTTAGCTCAACTCGTTCCGCAGTTTAAAAAAACAAAACAAAACAAAAAAAGCTGAAAGTGCTGTCAATACAGCTTAACTTGTTGAACATTCCTTTAGCAAATGTCATGAAAGCTTGCTCAAACATTTCATACTTTGAATGCTCTTTTCAAACAGGAGGTCCGAAAGCTACCGAAGGTTTCGGATCGCATTCGTAGCATCTACCGACTTGGACTTCGAAAGTACAAAATGGATACTGAGAGAAACAAAGTCAAGCAGAAAATGAACACGTCTCTCAATGGAAGTTTCCTTCTCCAAGCCACCCCTCGGAAGTCAAAACCAGTGACCAGGTATGCGGTTATCTGTAAAACCTTTTGCCCTTGTTTGTGTTGTAAGGAAGGTACTGATCCTGCCAATCTTTTGATTTCCCTCAGGTTTGCTCCAGACTGGGTTCTATGCCGTGACAAAATGAAGGACATCGTGGATCCTCTTTGTGCTATTCAGATGCTGGTTAACGCCCTGGCCCTTGTGCCTTGAAAATATTGCAGCAAGAAAAAAGTTATAAATTTGTGTGCTGCCAAAGTGTTCAATTGTTGCTTAAAATTGCACACCCTGTTGGCTTTGTAAATATGGTGTATTTTTTTATTTTTATTGTGTATATATATTTTTCTTGTTTTGTTTTACCTTTTAAATGTTGTGGATGAATGTTTTATTGGCACATATTAGGGACTGTGCTGTAAAATGGCACGTTAGCTTTGAGATGCTGTAAATAAAGTGCAGTTTCGAATTGATGTGCTATAATTGAACATTAAAAATAACCACAGCCTTTCATATATGTCCTGGTGCCATTTTTGACTGAAATAACAGCCTATAAGATTACAATGTGAGTAAACTCTAGTGAAAATAAATATACTAAAATGTATTTTAAACATTTTTCATGCTAAGTATACTATAAATACATTTACATATTTGTGTACTGAAATAAAAATACCCTGCAGTTGTACTTTTGGTATACTAAACTGATATACAGTACTTAAGTACAAAATTAGTTGTTCCAATTTAGCAAACCTTAAGTATTTGCCTGTCTGACATGAAAAGGAGATCATATCCTCATGTGGTGAAAATATTTCCTGTCCACGCCATCGCAGCTCTATACCTCTTTCATCCATTTCTTCCACTCCCTGTACAGGGCTCTTAAACAAACCCAACATGTCAATGTCAGTGTTACAATGCACATTTATTTGATTCATCAGCACAACCTGCTTCAACTACAAACTTAAGATCAAACAACAAATGTACTAAAAGACAAGCAGTGAGAAGTTCAAAAGCTTGTCCATTCTTACTTAAACATGTAAAATATACTTTCCATTCGCCTTGCACACAGGTAAAGTAGGGGGAGCCTTCCATTGTGAATTTCTTATAGCACATGTATTCAACTTTCTCTCCATAACTAATTTTTTTTGGTATTTCTGTTTTATCTGCATTTTCCTGTTTTGGTGGCGGCCCACATTCAGTTTTCACTGAAAGCAAAGCAAAGACATCTCTTCATTTATAGTGACTTTTTTTTATTATTTTTTTTAATGTTTTGTTAATGAATCTCCATATTAGCAAGATGTATTCTTTATGGTGTTAAACAATGCATCATTAGCACTTTACATAAGTTATATTTATAGGCTTTTACCCTCTATGGCCTTACTTTCACATTTTGGAAATGGACTACATTTGACAGGCAAGTGATTTCTCTGTCTTTTCAAAACCAGACCTTGTCCATCACATGCAAAATTGAATGTGTGTCCAGGTATGATTGCAACTTTGGACTCTGATAATTTCCTCTGTGAGATGTGCAACACATACTAACTCTAAACAGAAACAAGAAAAACAGAATACAGAAAAATCTGGTCAGTTTAGCGTCCTTCACGTCAAAAATCTTTGTCCAATCCTTGCCTTCACATTTAGGAAAAGGGCTGCTCCATTCTCCATTTGATTGACAGGTGATTTCTCTGTCCTTTTAATTTCAGCCTTTGTCCATTGCATGAAAATATTAACTTGTGTCCAGATTTGACTGGTCCCTCAATATCTGAGAATTGCTGGGAATTTTGATGTTGTTCTCTGTTGTATTCAGAAAACACTTTACATCAAAAGAAAGAAGAAATACTGGTTACTTTAGTTTCCTCCATCTGGATTTATTTTTCCATTCACATTATTAATCCATTGACTGAAATATATCTAAATCAGATTTAACTTGTAGAGTAAGAAGATTAAGGTTTCGTAAATGATTAAACCATATTCCTTATTAGTTATCTCTCACTGGTGCAATCATGAGAGAAAACCCCAGTGCCCTTACCTTTGTACTTCTATATAACCATTTTTTTTTTTTTTTTTTTTAAATGTTATTGACTACATTTGAATGTGAATAAGATTTACATGTAAATGTCTTCATACCTCCACAATTTGGATATGGGTTATCCCATTTTCCACTTGAAAGGCATTCAATTGTTCGTTGGCCGTACATCTTCAGGTTCACATCTGTGCATCGGAAAACTAAAATGTGTCCAGGTTTATAAGGTGGAGCAATACCCGGATATCCAACTACTATGTCAACATTGATGAGTTGTTCACCCTCACATGTAACTTCTGTAGAAAAGAAGCATAAAGAAGAATAAAGTTTTAGTTTTATTGTATTTTGGAACAAACAACCATATATTACCAATGATGGTGTGTTGTAGGATGCATGTTGTAATACATGGTTGCTTTAGTAAAGGCACGACAATGGTGATAAACAAATAATCAGTCTTTATTAAATAAAAAATGGAACACTAGGATAAATATAACATATCAAATCCACATTGAACTGAAATGAGATGGAACACTGAACAAAGGAAAGCAAGGGCTTATAAACAGGGAGTAATCAAGAGAAAAACAGAACAAGTGTAAATGACTAATCAAAATCCATAGTAATTAATGAAGAGCAGGAAAACAGAACAAAGGGAACAGGAAACAATGAGAAACAAACTAAAACAAGACCTAAACGTGACACACATGAGCTCATCCACACATTCACTTACAACAATTCAACCATTATAAAAAGATAGCTGAGCTGCTATAGTTTTACTGGGATAAATAGCCATTTAATTGCAGCTAATATTAGCCATGGGAAGCAAATGGAAATAAATATACAGTCCAGTATGGTTTAATTTAAGGTACCCTAGGGGTGTGCCATGATAGTATACTACTGATAAAATTTGTAACTCTCATATTTTATAGTTTAACTTAAGTTTTAGACCCACATTTGGATTTTATTGTACATGAGCTCTAATGGAAAAAGCAACAACCACTTTATTCAGACAGTCATTATAATTTAACACTTGTTTATGAAAAAATATCATATTTGTTATACAAAATATAAATGGAAGTTATATTGTCTTTAGCTTTTAGCTAGTTTGTTTCATTGTGTTACCTTTTGTTGAGGCATCCATGATCATTAATTGAAGAAAGAGAAATATCTCGCATTTCATTTTAAGCTGTAAAACATGACAGATGGCTTAGTACAGTTTACAAGGCAAATACAAATAGTATCAATTGAATTGCCTGCCAAGTATGGAGTATTTAAAGACTGATTAATTTATTTAACAAAAATCAATGCAAAGATTTTTCTAGTATTTGGCACAAATTAGTACTAATGAAAAACTCTTGATTACCTATTTTCCAAAAGATATATTCATAAACACAGGTCTGTGTAATGTAGATGAAAGTAACTGTCCCTTCTCTCTGGCCCATCAAACAGGACATGATAAAAAAAAAACTAATTTTGTTCCTGGGTGACCCTGTTTGTTTGTGTGTTTGTGTTTGTGTGTGCGCGCTAATATTAGCTAAAGTTACATTTAATTCTATTGGTAACATTTGTGAACAACATTTACTTCAAAGTTTGAAGAGTCTAAAAAACATGATTTATTTACTTAGACTTGATTTCATGTGAACATTTTACATGGCTGCTATAAATACTTAATAATGTAATTTATATAAAAGATAAATTAGTAACTGATTAATTCACATTATAAATGTATAAACAAAACAAAAAAATGTAGGATTAGGCTAGTATTTTTTTCAGACATGCACATCTTAAACATGTTACATTTAGTATTTTTATTGCAAGAAATCACGAACAGATGAAACTGAATTGGGAAAAAAGGTTTGGCTTTTTTATTTTTTTATTTTTTTGCTTAGTGCAGCTGATGCTTCAGTGATGTTTTATTCACTGTCACTCACACAGAGACAAATTCATCACTCCATCATTACATGTTTGTATTAGGTCACTGCCTTTTGAATATTTGCCTCTCTTACAACTAAATTCGATTCTATCCCCATGTGGTGAGAATGTATTTTCCCTGAGGAAAATACATTCTCATCACATTTCCCTGAGGGCAAAGCAAGTTTTTTTGTTTGTTTTTAGATCACCAAGAAAATGTGTCATTAATAAATCTCAATATCAGCCAGATGCCTTTTCTTACAGCCTTAAACAACAGAACATGTTTTTAATGTAATGCACATCATTAATATGATAATATAAGGTAATTTTAATAAAATGCTTGAAGAAAATGACTTTGTTTTGGGGATCTGGGTTGGATTTTTCTATATAATGTAACTAAAATTTTCTTCAGAAAGTCTCATTTAGATCTAGTGTTTATTATTATATTTATTGAGAGTTTTGGGTGGTCTCTGATGAATTACACTCATGCATTACATTTAAAGGGGTAATTCATTAGTGGCAAAATGGCTTGCAATAAAATTTGGCTGTCTTTGTGGTATAAAGGGAAAAAATTTTTTTGTTGAAATTGGTGCAAAGAAAAAAAATGTATCCACACAGAATCATTATTCTTTATGTGGTCCAGTGTTTAAGAGCAATTATGCTACTAACTTGCAATGTGGTTTAGCATAACAATTACAGTTTTGTCATATGGTATTTCACAAGCAGCATTACAGCCAAGAAAACTGAGTTAAAAATGAATTATGTACCAAAGTTGAGCATTTACTTTGAGCAATAGTGATGCTAGTAAACACTGCTAATAATTATGACCTCCTACACATTTATGGAAAGGGAAGTTTGTTTTACCGTCTGTGGCCTTACCTTCACATTCAGGAAAAGGGCTGCTCCATTCTCCATTTGACAGGCAGGTGATTTCTCTCTCTCCTTTTAATTTCAATCCTTCTCTACTGCATAAAAATGTTATTGTGTGTCCAGGTTTGACGGGACCCTCAATATCAGGGAATCGCTTCATTATTAAGTCTTCCATTGCTGTGTTTACAGGACATGTTGGCTCTAGAGAAAGCAGACATTTGATCACATATTTATCCACACAGAATCATTTATTCCTAATGTGGTCCAGTGTTTAAGAGCAATTATGCTACTAACTTGCAATGTGGTTTAGCATAACAATTACAGTTTTGTCATATGGTATTTCACAAGCAGCGTTACAGCCAAGAAAACTGAGTTAAAGATGAGGTATACATCTATCCGTAACAACCTCGTGAAAAATTAAATATTGTGTCTATCCTGACTAAGGTCTGTTAGCTTGTGTGAGATGTGTGATATAAATAAATTAAGCAAATTACATTCTTTCCACTAAATTCACAATCATTCCCAGCTGATGTTCATCATGTATCTAGTCAATGTTTTATCCACCAGGTAAGTAAATGTGATTTTAGATTAATTCGATTTTAAGTGACTTTCTTGTGCAAACAAACGTTTCACTCCATTTTCACAGATCCATTATCCTTCTGGAATTTCATCATGGCTCAATACACTTGTATTTCAAAATTTCTGTATTTTCGTACGCATCTTTCCCAGGTGCCCAAAAATTCGAAAGAGAAAATATGTTTTTATTTATAATTTTTTTTCCCCCCACCTCATTAAAGGTGTGGTAAGTAAAATGTAACACTGTTTGGAAGTTAGTCGGCCGACACCAACAACAAACGTGTAACCAATCAGCATTAGGGGGCGTAGCTATAATGGTGGAGGAGAGAGAACGAGCAAGAGGGAGATTTGGAAAGAAAAAAAAAAAAAAACTGCAGGAAGAGAGATGATGAGACAATACAAAAGAGCTCAAAAGAATATCACTGGAATGAAGGGTTATGACTGGGCAAGCGCTTTAGGGCACGCATTTATATTTCCAGCGCTGGAGAGAGATAAGCGGGAAGGCCTGAAAACAGTGCAGATGCTGCTTTGATTCGGCTTCACATGTGAGTAAAACTGGGTTTGAGTGTCATTGATTGTCTGGAGCTGCTGTGCTGCTGCCGACTAACAACAAACACTTGTTTGTATTCACTCTTGTGTACTGTACATTCCTTTTTTGTGCTTCCTTGTCATTCGTTCATCATCTGCGCTATATTTTTCGTGAAGCATTTTGTTGTGTGTCAGCTGTGATAAACAGACATCCACTTTCACATTGCGTGTGTAACAGAGGCCAGATAGTGAGAGTTGTGCAGGTAAACCACTGCACACTGACAACCGCTAGAGAATGCGATGTTTAGCGTCATTGTTAATGAACTCTCCTCGTCTTGCCTGCCAGCAGTGGTCGGGCCAGGGTTCGAGACTGACTCAGAGCAGGGTGGTTAGGATCGAAGAGTGAGTTTTGGAGGTGGAGCAATGAAGAGAGGGGTGGGTTTGTTTAGGTTAATTTCAGATATCAACAATGTCCAACAGCATTGTTCAAAATCTACTTACCACACTTTTAACAGCTTTACTTTGTGTCCTTACTAATTTATTTAAAAAGTTGCTATTTTAAAATCACACATTCTGTCTTTTCAGGTTAGAAAACGTTTTTTGAGAGAGAGAGGAGTACTGAAAATCTTTAACATTACAATAACATTAATCTGCCGCAAATGGACTAAAAGTACCAAAAGTCAAATTCTGATTTCACTGGGTCTTTAAAGCAAATTGATTTTGTAATTATTGTCGTTACCACCACAAAATTATCTGGGGACTTGATGTTATTCTTTTTGATTGTCAAATATAACAGTAATAATATTAATAAATAAGATTAAATATAGATATATAGAAATAAAAGGTTAGTTCACCCAAAAATGACATTTCTGCGTTCTGCGCCAACTGCATAGTTGGATAGAGACAGGGTGGAGGAAAAATTGTTGAATAAAGTCATTATTTTTGCTTTTGCACACAAAAAAAGTATTCTTGTCGCTTTATAACATTAAGGTTGAAGCACTGTAGTCACGATGAATATTTTAATAATATCTTTACTACCTTTCTGGATCTTGAAAGTGGTAATTTTGTTGCTTTCTATGGAAGATAAAAAAACCTCTTGGATTTCAACAAAAGTATGTTAATTTGTTTTCCAAAAATGAACAAAGGTCTTATGGGTTTGGAACGACATGAGTAATTAATGACAGAAATTCTGGATTCTCGACGGTTGCTAGGACATTGCTTCTTGGCCCAGATCAAGAGAGACTTGTGTGCTCATGAATTATATACCAAAGTTGAGCATTTACTTTAATATGAGTAATAGTGATGCTAGTAAACAGTGCTAATAATTATGACCTCCTACACATTTATGGAAAGGGAAGTTTGTTTTACCGTCTGTGGCCTTACCTTCACATTCAGGAAAAGGGCTGCTCCATTCTCCATTTGACAGGCAGGTGATTTCTCTCTCTCCTTTTAATTTCAATCCTTCTCTACTGCATGAAAATGTTATTGTGTGTCCAGGTTTGACGGGACCCTCAATATCAGGGAATCGCTTCATTATTAAGTCTTTCATTGCTGTGTTTAGAGGACATGTTGGCTCTAGAGAAAGCAGACATTTGATCACATATTTATCCACACAGAATCATTTATTCTTTATGTGGTCCAGTGTTTAAGAGCAATTATGCTACTAACTTGCAATGTGGTTTAGCATAACAATTACAGTTTTGTCATATGGTATTTCACAAGCAGCGTTACAGCCAAGAAAACTGAGTTAAAGATGAGGTATACATCTATCCGTAACAACCTCATGAAAAATTAAATATTGTGTCTATCCTGACTAAGGTCTGTTAGCTTGTGTGAGATGTGTGATATAAATAAATTAAGCAAATTACATTCTTTCCACTAAATTCACAATCATTTCCAGCTGATGTTCATCATGTATCTAGTCAATGTTTTATCCACCAGGTAAGTAAATGTGATTTTAGATTAATTCGATTTTAAGTGACTTTCTTGTGCAAACAAACGTTTCACTCCATTTTCACAGATCCATTATCCTTCTGGAATTTCATCATGGCTCAATACACTTGTATTTCAAAATTTCTGTATTTCCGTACGCATCTTTCCCAGGTGCCCAAACGTGTAACCAATCAGCATTAGGGGGTGTAGCTATAATGGTCGAGGAGAGAGAACGAGCAAGAGGAAGATTTGGACAGAAAAAAAAAAAACTGCAGGAAGAGAGATGATGAGACAATACAAAAGAGCTTAAAAGAATATCACTGGAATGAAGGGTTATGACTGGGCAAGCGCTTTAGGGCACGCATTTATATTTCCAGCGCTGGAGAGAGATAAGCGGGAAGGCCTGAAAACAGTGCAGATGCTGCTTTGATTCGGCTTCACATGTGAGTAAAAATGGGTTTGAGTGTCATTGATCTGTGATAAACAGACATCCACTTTCACATTGCGTGTGTAACAGAGGCCAGATAGTGAGAGTTGTGCAGGTAAACCACTGCACACTGACAACCGCTAGAGAATGCGGTGTTTAGCGTCATTGTTAATGAACTCTCCTCGCCTTGCCTGCCAGCAGTGGTCGGGCCAGGGTTCGAGACTGACTCGGAGCAGGGTGGTTAGGATTGAAGAGTGAGTTTTGGAGGTGGAGCAATGAAGAGAGGGGTGGGTTTGTTTAGGTTAATTTCAGATATCAACAATGTCCAACAGCATTGTTCAAAATCTACTTACCACACTTTTAACAGCTTTACTTTGTGTCCTTACTAATTTATTTAAAAAGTTGCTATTTTAAAATCACACATTCTGTCTTTTCAGGTTAGAAAACGTTTTTTGAGAAAGAGAGAGGAGTACTGAAAATCTTTAACATTACAATAACATTAATCTGCCGCAGATGGACTAAAAGTACCAAAAGTCAAATTCTGATTTCACTGGGTCTTTAAAGCAAATTGATTTTGTAATTATTGTCTTTACCACCACAAAACTATCTGGGGACTTGATGTTATTCTTTTTGATTGTAAAATATAACAGTAATAATAATAATAAATAAGATTAAATATAGATATATAGAAATAAAAGGTTAGTTCCCCCATTTCTTTATTAAGTCTTCCATTGCTGTTTACACAGTTAAAATCCCCAGAGTTGCTCAGAGTACATTTGGTCCCTCTCTGAATAGTGTTAAAATAAACCTGAAGCAGAGTTAAAGTTAATGAGATAATTTAGCAATTAATTAAGTGATGATTGAACATTTATGATGAACACCTGCTGTTAACAAGCAGAATCACTGAAGAAAAGATAAACACAAGAACTGCAACTGAATTCAGCCAAAACCATTTAACCGAAATCAACTGAAGATAAAAGACATTAAATCTCTCAAGATCTGATTAAAAGATCTGATTCACTTATTTCTAACCAGATTGACTTTATTTCTGTCACACTTCTAAAGAAGTTCTTATTGAGAATTAACAGAGGTTTAGATGTTGGTGTTTTATTGGTCAAAAAATTATGCCACCATCATGATGGTCAGGGTTTGTTTTAGTTGGGCTCTTGAGATTTTATGTAATTTTTTTTTAATGTCATAATTTGTGTTTGAGCCACTGCAATAATGTTTCACAGCAAACGCTTGTACGTTGCTGATTAAAGGAGCAGATCAGCTTGAATTTGCTGCTTGAAAGCTGTTTTAAATTACCATCACAAAGAGGTTTTTTTTTTTGCTGTGGTTCCTTGACTGAGATTCAGGTATTACAAAAATACAAAAAAAAAAAAAAAAAAAAATTCCATTAAACAAATGCTACTATAACGCTTCAGTAGTAAAAAAGAACAACACTTATTGCTCAAGCTTATACATGAAAACAGCATACAATCCTCAACAGTGGTGACAATAATTATTCATACTGCAGTGCATGATGGGAGTTTTGTCCTATGGTGATACCCAGCATGCATTGCAGTGTGAAGCATTTTTTTATCACCATTGTTGAGATTCATATGCTGATTCTTGATGTCTGTGTGTGTCTAAGTGATGCTGTAGTTAATTTTTTTTATGCACTAGATGGTTTTAAATTTATTCAATATATCAGTTTGCTGCAGCTTTTTTTCACATGCTGTAGTTTCACAGAGTTGATCAGGCAAAACCAAAATGTACAAACGATAATAAATGATTAGTTGTTTTGGATGCAATAAGGCAGTCTCACAATGACTACATCATATAAAAGCAGCTAATATTGGTTCACTGTAAAGCACTGACTTCTCTGCTTTACAACAACATATGCAGTAATAAAAAAAGTGGTCATGCTGTTTCTGGAGTTGTTTAATCAGATCTACATAGATTTAACCATTTTTATCTTCAGTTGATTTCATCTAAGGCTGTGACAGTTGTCGTCAGTTGTAGTTGTAGTCAACTGAAGTCAGCGGGACAAAATGTATTCTGAGCAGAGTCTGGGGATTTTGCTGTGTACATAAACAAACCAATTAAAGTACCGTATCCAGACACAATATTTTAAACTAACCATTCGGAGACGTCCTGCTGTAGCCGCTGAGTTGCAACTTCTTCATCCGGTGCTTCTCCATCCGGATCAGATTCTGGGTCAAACTGAAAAGCTTGAACGATTGTATGTGTGTGACTACGAGCCATTGTGATACATCCACTGTCAACATTAGCACATGGTATCGTGGCCTCAAGCTGGTTAAGGCCATACACCCACCCTCCACCTTGCCCCCACCTCTCTTCTCCTCATTAGCATTTAAAGCTACCAAGGCTGAATTTCGGGAAAGAGACTTCAGATACAGTACTAGGGACCACTTAGGCCTATATAAAAGCATCCAAAAAGCAGCATGTCATGGGACCTTTAAGGAACAGAGAGAAGTCTTAAGCTAAGAGAACAGGTGGGGTTGACCTCGTTGCTATTAATGATGTCATCACACTTATTAACTATGCACACAGTTATTGGCTGATAGGGGAGGGGTCTCTGTCAGTGATTTAATCATAGAAATATTGTAGAACGAGGTATCATGTTGCCATATTCAAATAAAGATTTTAAAATGTAGGCTAAGTGTCATTTAATTAAATACTGTATACTGTATGTTCAGCTTATTGTCAGACTCTTTCATGTCTTTCATGTCTTTCATGACTAATGATCATCAAGGTTTGAACTTTCAGCCCTGTAATTTTGTAAATATGGTTAAATTTCTACCTAATTTTAACGAAAAAGATCCAGACGTGTTCTCTCTATTCAAGAACTTTGCCGAGAACAGAGTGTGGAATGATGCAGAGTGCACATTTCTGTTGCAGAGTGTTTTGGTGGGCAAGGCTCAAGAAGCTTAATCGCATAATCGCATTTTGCATTTGATAGCCTTATCAAAACCTGAACAGAGAGATTATGCGATTGTAAAAGAAGCAGTGCTTAAAGCATATGAGCTTGTCCCTGAAGTGTAGTCTGCGATTTAGGTCCTGGAGAAAATGGGAAAAACAAACCCATGTAGAAGTTGCGAGGGAATTAACCAGTCATTTTAATTATTAGTGTGTGTCTACTGGAGTGAACACCTTTGACAGGTTGTGCAACTTAATGATGTTGGAACAGTTTAAAAACATCGTTCCAGACTGAATTGCGTCATACATTAATAAGCATAAAGTGGCCTTTGCAGCTAAAGCAGCTGAGTTTATTTTATCTCATAGAGACAACAATGGAAATCACAGGCAATTTCGAGGCTTTGATGTGTAATCCTCTCTCTTTTCTGCATTCTCTACATTCTCCGAATCAGCTTCTTATACACTGGCCATTGTTCCTACAACCGTGTAGTCTGGAAATCAGACACATCTGAGGAGTTGACAAGGTTTTAGCGGATGCGTTGGCACGTTCTGTTGGAGATGATGTATAAAGTCACCTATTTGTTTTTTGTTTTTTTCCATTTTCTCTTCCATTTCGGTACCCTTAATTGTGTTTTTTTGTTTTTTTTTCTTCTTCTTTCTCCAAGGCACCTGAAATTACTTAGAGGGGGTATTGGGAATAATTGGAGGGTGAAAATCTATTTTTTGTGGTTGACTTTGCATATTATTGTAAATGTTTATTATCTCTGGTTAGATTTGTTTGGATTATTTATTTGAATGTCTTTGTGCTTTGTTTCACTCTCTAAATGTGAAAATCATATTAGTTCACAAAATTAACTTTGCCCAACAACCACAATGTCTGGTACATTTCCAATTGCAGTTAGATGTTAATCAAGTCACACTATGAGATAAAGACAGCAAACAAAATCTTTAAAAAAAAAATGTGTCAGTTTGGGACAGAGTTCATGTGTGCATGTACTGAATGATAGATGTTTTTAATGAATAACCAATAGAATAACGCATGACTTTTTTTTTTTAAACTATAAATTACAATCTTGATATACTGTATTTTTCAACATTATAAACAACATTTCATGTGTAAAAACAAACCTTAAATATTTAAAAGAAATATATTACTGCAATATCTCTTCATACCTCCACATTTTGGATAAGGGTTGTCCCATTTTCCATTTGACAGACATTCAATTGTTCGTTGGCCGTACATCTTCAGGTTCACATCTGTGCATCGGAAAACTAAGATATATCCAGGTTTATAAGGTGAAACGATACCTGGATGTCCCATTAAAATGTCAACATTGAGAAGTTGGTCACTCTCACATGTAACTTCTATAGAACAAGAAATGAAATTCAATCAATATAAAAAGATAGATGTTAAAGTTTTACTGGAATAAAGAGCAGTTTAATAGCATCTGATATTAACCAATAGCATGAAAAGGAGGAAAAAAAATCCTTTAAGACATCAAAACCATACTGGAGTATATATTTGAAATAACCTACTTAGGGTGTATTGCATGCTAGTATACTACTGATAAAATCAGTGATTCTCTTGTTTTATAATTGTACTTTTGTTTTATAATCTAATCTTATAATCTAATCCACATTTGGATTTTATGGAAAAATAACAAAAAGTAGTATACATTCAGACAGGCATTATAAATAAAGACTTTAAAGAACATGATATTATTTTTTGTACAACATATAAAATATGCTTTAGTTATTTTTTTTGTATTGTTGTTACCTTGAGCATTTGTTGAGACATCTATGATCAATAATAGAAGAAAGAGATATAGCGTACAATATTTCATTTTAAGCTGTAAGACATGACAGATTGCTTAGTACAGTTTACAAAGCAAATGAACAGTATCGACTGAACATGGAGTATTTAAATAATTATTCACTTTCCTTATTTGAAACAAATCAATTTAAAGATTTCTTTAGTATTAAACATAAAATAGTATGTTTGAAAAATTCTGATATTAGCCTACCTGTTTTCCAAAGGATATATCCCTGAACACTCTTCAGGCCGATATGAATATGAAGTCTGTGTAATGTAGATAAAAACAAGCGCCCCTTCCCTCCACCCCATCAAACAGGACTCAACCTCCAATGATTCGTTGAAAACTTGACAGCGTTCTTCTTTTATTTAAGAGCAAGAACTGTAATTTTGCATTATTTTAGACAACAATACGTGGCTCACAACAAATTTCTGACTTTACACAGCACAGAACTATAACGTTGTCTGTTTGTACGCTAATATTAGCTGAAGTTTTATTCTGTTTGTGACCAAAATTTTCTCTTTAGTTTGAAGAATTTAAAAAGAGTTTGACATAGACTTGTCAGCTCTGAAAACGCAGATTGTAATGGATATACATCCCATAGTTTCCTATCTTTTACTTTCCCAAGTCTCAAATCTTGGTGTTGTTTACTTCTGCACAGTATCATATCTTATGAGCTTTCTTTTACTCATTAAACCTGCACTGTTAGACCTTGCAAGACTTTTTTACAGTAAAATACTGGCAACACTGTTGCCATTAATTTACTGTTGATTGTACAGTTATTTACTGTAATCTACAGTATGTTGCTGTAAAGATACCATGCACTAAATTAAAACTCTTGTTACCTCGTTTCATTTGCGGAAACCAACGGCCTCAAAGTTGCCTGACTGCCATTTAAATTTACAAACTAATATTTATTATACGTTAATAATGCGAGCATATTATTACTATGAACTTATTTCATTAGAGTTCGTTGAAAACATTTTCAATAAAGAGATTTTTGCTGTATCTAAAACTACACAGTCACTATATGTTAAATAAAATAACATGCAGTATATCAACAATGTTTTCGATGTTCTCCTGAACCCAAGCACAGGCTCTACTCTTCAGCACAATGGTGACCCACAAAGCTAAATTTTACAGTAAACTACTGGCAACAGTGTTGCCAGTATATAACTGTTTTTTTAACTTACAGTTTGTTACTGTTAAAATACATTTTGTTGGTGTGTCTTTTTATCTTACACCTTTAACCCTTTCAACTCCACAGGAACATCCTTTAGTGTCCACACTACAGAGTAAAAGTAACATTGACGCTATGTTGCAGTGAGATAATTAAGTTAATATTTACGTGATGATTGAGCATTAATGATGAACACCTGCTGTTAACAAGCAGAACCACTTAAAAGAGGAACAAAAACAGAAAAAATACAAGCAGAAACTACAACTACGAGCAGAACTACAACTGTCTTCCAGCCATTGCACATTATTACACTTATTACTGACCAGTTTAACTAAATTTCTACACAAGATCTTATTGAGAATTAACATAAGTTTAGATGTTGATGTTTTATTGAAAATGTTTGGTTTTATGTCACCATTGAGGAGATTGGTGTTTGCTTTAGTTGAGCTCTTGACCCTTGACTTTTTATACATCAGTTTTTGTTTTTTTTCTGTGGCTGCTCAAACTATTTTTGTAAATCACGTTTGTTATGGCAGAAACAAACGGGGATAAAAATTGTTAAGTGCTGATAAGATATAACCGTCACATAATCTTTTGATTCACTAGATTCTTACTGTATTTTATCTCTTGTTACATTTTTAACAAACAACACTTTTACATTATCACCACTACGAACCTACAGCAAAAGTTCCAACAATAAGCTAAAGAGAATTTATTTTGATACACCAAAATAGCTAAAATAAACTAAAAAAAAAAAAACAACCTAAAAATAGCTGCAGTCTTATTTAGACACACACAGATATCAAAAATCAGCACATCAATCTCAACAATGGTGGCAATAAAAAAGGACCAGTCAGCTGCATAATTTATTCATGCTGCAGTGCATGCTGGGAGTTTTGTACTATGCTGGCATCCAGCATGCATTGCAACATTAAACTTTTGGATGTCACCATTGTTGAGATTCATATTCTGATTGCTGATGTCTTTGCTGTCCAAAGTAAGAAGAAGCTCAAAACATTTTATCCACTGACTTATGTTGTCTTCTAGATAGCTGAAACATTACAGGTTTGTATGCTATTAAATTGCAGACATAGTAAAATCAATAAACAAATACCCATTAAATCAAAGACTAGATACAGAAAGAGCTCAGTGAATTGGGAGCCAAAAATGACTATAGCATCATCATCATTTTCTTGCCATAATAAATGTATCTTATAAATATTCAGTTACAAAAGCCAGAGAAAACTAATGTTAAAGAGTCAAGAGTCCAACTAAAGCAGACACTAGTCACCACAATGGTGACTGCAAATACTTATTTTCAATAAAACATCAACATCCAAATCTGTTCATTCTCAACAAGAACTTCTGTACATGTATGAAAGAAATAATGTCACACTGGTTTGTAAACTGGTTTCACACTCAGTGTGGCTGAATGAAGGTATAGGGTGTGATTTGGAACAGCCTCTGAGTATTGACTTTGAGCAATGTTAACTCAGTGTATTCCTGTTGGCTACTTTCAGCGTTAACTGTTAAACCTTGCTGTAAAAAACGGCCAAATTCTGACAGTAACAAACAGTAAATATAAATAAATAAAACAGTAATATACTGTAGAAAATAATGCATTCTGGGTAATATTTGTCATTTTCAAGAAAGTAGCCTACAGGAATATACTGTGTAAAAACCAGTTTGACATGATTTCTTTCATACATGTAAATAGGTTCTTGTTGAGAATTAACAGATTTGGTGTTGATGTTCTATTGAAAATAAAAATGTATTGAAGTTTGCAGTCACCATCGTGGTGACCAGTGTCTGCTTTAGTTGGGCTCTTTACTCTTTAACATTTAATGTTTAACAACTTTTGTTGGCTGTTGTAGCTGAGTGTTTATAGAACACATTTGTTATGGTGGAAGAAAGCCAACATGAAATTGATCAGTTTTTTTGGTTGTTGTGTTGCTGTAGTCTTCTTGGACTTGTCTGATTTGTTGATCTCTTTCTGTGTCTAGTCTTTACTGTCAATTGCATTCTATTTGTGTCTTATGTTTATTGATTAGGTTATATTACTGATTCAACAGCATAAGAACCAGTAATGTTTCAGTTTCTTAGAAGAATACTGAAGGACATATTGTCATTAACACGTAATTCTCAACACTCAATTACTTTTTTCTCCACATTTGTTATGGCAGAAACAAACGTGGAGAAAAAAAGTCATTAAGCGTTGCAAAAATAGTTTAAGCTACCAAACTTGCAAAAATAGTTTAAGCAGTCAGAAAAAAACAAAAACTGATGTTTAAAAAGGGTCAAGAGCTCAACTAAAGCAAACACTGATCTCCTCAATGGTAACATCAAACCAACCATTTATAATAATTTTTTCAATAAAACATCAACATCTAAACTTCTGTTAATTCTCAATAAGATCTTCTGTAGAAATATAGTTAAACTGGTCAGTAATAAGTGTAATAATGTGTCATGGCTGGAAGACAGTTATATAGTTCTTATAGATAGTTCTTGTGTTTCTGCTTCCCCCCCCCCCCCCCCCCATTCTTGTTCCTCTTTTCAGTGATTCTGCTTGTTAACAGCAGGTGTTCATCATTAATGTTCAATCATCACTTACATATTAACTTAATTATCTCACTGCAACACAGTGTCAATGTTACTTTTACTCTGTAGTGTGGACACTAGAGGATGTTCTTGTGGGGTTGAAAGGGTTAAAGGTGTAAGATTTAAAAAAAACCACACCCACAAAATGTATTTTAACAGTAACAAACTGTAAGTTAAAAAGCAGTTATATACTGGCAACACTGTTTCCAGTAGTTTACTGTAAAATTAAGTTTTGTGTGTCACCATTGTGCTGAAGAGCCTGTGCTTAAGTTCAGGAGAAGATCAAGAAACATTGATGATATGCAGCATGTTGGGTTTTTTTTTTTTTTTTAACAGATGTGACTGTGTAGTTGCTGATGCAGTGAAAATCCCTTTTTTTAAAATGTGTTTGGTGGACTCTGATGAAATAAGTTTATAATAATACTATGCTCATGTTACTAACATATAATAAATATTTGTTTGTAAATTTAAATGGCAATCAGACAGTTTAAGGCAGTTGGTTTCTGCAAATCAAATGAGTTGGTATGTATCACTGGAAATAGTTTTTTATTTAATTAGAGTGCAGTTTAATGTGCTGTTGTTGGTGCCCGTTTTGTGCTGCTTAGTGGATTTGATGACTGTTCGCCTCTCAGGTATGGAATGTGAAGAGCTAAGAGTAATGCTAAGAGGTGTATAGAGTTATTGTTGTGTGGATTTAACATTTGTTTCCCGCACACTAAAATAGGCATGATTTCCTGTATCCCATTGTGTTATCGGTGGGTATGACTGCGACAAACTCGTGCCTATAAAGCATTCTATTTGGCGTGATATCCTGATGGTAAGTGTTTTAAACGCAATTTATAACTGGGTGAGCATTATTTTTAACATTTTTAACATCTCTTTTTTTTGTGTGTTCGCTGTAGGATTCTCCCTCTCGTTCTATGGCGTGATTGTTTGCTGCCGTGATTGGTTGCTGCTGTCTTCACGCTAGTAAACGAGCTGCTGTTTATACAGCTGTGCAGACTAAATCATCGCCATTTATTAAAGGGGACTGCTGGTCTGATTTTTATGTGCCGTTCTAGTGCCCTGCTTCATATTTTGGTTTGTTTGGGAGGCCTGATCAGCTCTTTCATTTATAGGAAGAGATTAAACCGGCATCGGTTTCTTTTTTCTTTTTCTTTTTTGAGTTAAATTATTTTAACTTTTTTTTTTTTCTTTGATTGTCAATTTTGTGGAAGTTTGTTTAATTGAACTGATTTGATTTTTTTTTTTTTTTTTCCCTGTAAAACCAATAAAGTTCTGTGGTTGTATTTGCCTGTGCTCAATCTATTAATGCAACTCACATTGTGTGATCATCTACTGAGTTGAAGTTGTTGTTTGTAACAATTTCAGGTGACCAATTATCTGATTCTAAGGTTACGTTGTTGCTTCTCCTTACGTCTGTCTGTCTATCATTTACGTGAGGAATTGCTTCATTAGTGATGTCCATACTGCCATTTCTGCTAAGTCCATTTTTATAGTTAACAGTGTTGCCAGTATTTTACTGTAAAAAAGCTTGGCAAGGTCTAACAGTGTGTGTATGAGTTTCTTTCTTCTGCTGAACACAAAAGAAGATATTTTAAAGAATGTTGGTAACCAGACAGTTGATGACACCCATTGACTTTTATAGTATTTTTTCTTACTATGGCTGTTTGATTACTAACATGCTTTAAAACATCTTCTTTTGTGTTCAACAGAATAAAGAAACTTTTATTTTTTGAAATGCCTTATAACCACTTCATGATATCTTATGGCTGTTTAAAAGAAGACTTAACTTTTGTTACTTTACGTAAAGCAGACAAAGACCACTTGTAAATATTATGACAACATTATAACTTTTAATATATCCATTATAACTTAAGTGGATAAAATGTATTATAATGCATTAGGAATACCTTTATAATACATTATGAATACAGGCTTCATAGAAAGTGTTACAAAAATTTTATTTTGTACAGCTGTATGCATCAGTAATGTTTTGTTCTCCTTGTCACACACAGAGAGGCAAATCCATCACTCCATCTTTACACGTTTGTTTTAGGTTGCCTATTAAATATTTGCCTTTCTTACAAACAAATTCGATTCTTTCCCCATGTGCTGAGAATATCTTTTCCCTTGTACGCCATCGCAGCTCTATACCTCTTTCATCCATTTTCTCCACCGTCACTGAACAGGGCTCTGAAACAAACCCAACATCTCACTCTCAGTGTCACAGGATACATTTGTTGATTCATCAGAACCAGAACTACAACTTCAACCAGATTACATCAAAATATCAAAAAGTAAAATACAGTGAGAAAAGCCTTGCATGTCTTTGATGTATATGGTGTTGTAGAGGGTCCATACTTACTTAAGCACTTAATATTGCCTCTCCATTCTCCGTGTTCACAGGTCAAGTATTTGGAGTAGGGGTGACGCTGAACCAGTGTGTATTTATTAAAGCAGCTGTATTCAACTCTCTCCCCTGAATCATAATACTTTTTTGACATTTCTGTTGTATCTGCAAAGTCCACATTTGGTGGTGGCCAGCATTTCCCTGAGTTCAAAGACATTTTTTAGACAGTTTTTAGATCACCAAGTAAATGTGGCATTAATACATCTCAATATCAGCCAGATGCCTTTTCTTACAGCCTTAAACAACAGAACATATTTTTAATGTAATGCACATCATAAGGTCATTTTAATAAAATGCTTGAAGAAAATGACTTTCTGCTTTGATCTGAGAGATCTGGGTTGGATTTTTCTATATAATATAATATAATAACTAGATTTAAATTAGACTTTCTGAGGACAATTTGAGTTGAGTTATCCATGCATGCTTGCTGTAGAAAAACTCAAAAAAAATTCTGACAGTATCAAACTATTTTCCATTAAAACAGTAATATACTGTAGAAAACAATGCATTCTGGGTAATATTTGTCATTTTCGAGAAAGTAGTCTACAGAAATATACTGTGAGTTAACATCGCTCAAAGTCGACACTCAGAGGCTGTGTTCCAAATCACACCCTATACCCTCATTCACTATTCCCTACATTAGTTCACTAATATAGTACTCTTGACAGAGTTAATTAAAAGAAGTGAGTGAATACAGACACTGATGAACACCTGATAAGCAGAATCACAGAAGGACAAAGAAACAAAAAGAGAAGAGACGAGCAGAAACCCAAGAACTACAACTGACTTCAGCTACACTGAGTGTGAAACCAGTTCACAAACCAATGATATTTCTTTCATACATGTACATAAGTTCTTGTTGAGAATTTACAGATTTGGATGTTGACGTTTTATTGAAAATAAAAATGTATTGAAGTTTGCAGTCACCATCGTGGTGACCAGTGTCTGCTTTAGTTGGACTCTTGACTCTTTAATGCTAGTTTTCTTTGGCTGCTATAACTGTTTATAAAACGCACTTGTTATGGCTGGAATAAGCCAACGTGAAGTTGATTGGGTTTTTGCCTGTTTTGGTGATGCTGTAACTATTTTGGACATATGTAATTCACTGATCTCTTTCTGTGTTTAGTCTTTGACTTAATGGATATTTTAGGTTTATAGACAATACTATGTTGGTGATTCAACAGCTTAAGAACCAGCAATATTTTAACAGTCAGTTACATAAAAAAATATTGAAATCAAACATTGTAAAATAAAAAAATTGTTAAATTCATTTGTAATCTGGACAGCAGAGACATCAACAATCAGAATATGAATCTCATCAATGGCGACATTCAAAAGTTTAATGTCGCAGTGCACTATGGGTGCCACCATAGTACAAAACTCCCAGCATGCACTGCAGCATGAATAAATTATGCAGCTGAATGGTCCTTTTTTATTGCCACCATTTTTGAGATTGATGTGCTGATTTTTGATATCTGTGTGTCTAAATTTTATAAAGAAGCCTGGTGAGATCTAACACTGTTGTGTTGGCCCATACCTGGCACGTATGCTGTAATGTCTGTGTGGGCTGTTTCTGTTTGCCAGATCTGGGAAAGAAATAAACCTAAGGTGGACTTTATCTGAGCCACAAAATCTGTGTATCTTAAGTATAGGGTAATCTCAAGCTTAATAAACTGTTAACAAGCAGAATCACTGAATACGCTTACATTATAAACCCTGTCACTTAAGCAGGAGTTCCTGCAGCAATTTGTTGGAAGATTTTAACAAACACGAGAACAAAAAGGTAATCTATGATGACACACACAGACATCAACAATCACCGTATGAATCTCAACAATGGTGACAATCAAAAGTGCTGGGTGTTTTGTACTATGCTGGTACCCATTTTTGAGATTCATACGCTGATTCTTGATGTCTGTGTGTATCATTATAGATTAATTTAGCACAACACAATTGTTAGACTCAAATGCCATTTCATGATGATCACAAAACAAACATTATCACTTAACATCATTTTGCTTTAGCTTCTGTTGCTACTGCAAACGTGTTTAACAAACACACTGTCACAGCAGCCAGAAAAGATAAATATACAATAAGACTTAAGAGCCCAACTAATGGAACCACTAATTACTGCTATGGTGACTTCAAATGAAACATTAGAGTTTAACCCCTGTTAATTCTCAATAACAACTTTTGTAGATGGGTGGATGACATGACATACAATTCTACCTGTCCATAATGTCATACATTAATGAAAATGGGTATTTTTTAAAAATGTATATCCTTATGTTGTTCCTCTGACAAGATATTATTACAGCATGCCATAGCTTTAGTTGGTGTATAAAGACCTATACTTCAAATTTTTATCTAAACATCAAAATTGTCATATGGTGTGACTGTCCTGGCTATGTGTGACCTTACTAATATGACAATATATCTCAGCAAAGTATAATTAATTGATAGATTTACAGTTTAAGTTACAGAATTAGGCATTTTTTATGGACACAGAAAGTGCTGATGTCTGTGCATGATTTTTAAACAAGTTCTGACCAAATACATTTTGTCTGTAAAATGGGCATCATATGGTGTGATATTACAATCTAGATTTTGAATGTGCAAAAATGTGGACATCATTATGATGAAGAGGTCCACACTCAACCAGGAAGTTGCAGTCTCTGGAGTGGTTTGGAAGGTCATGAGGTGAGTTCTGACTTCTTGATTTTTACTTAAAAAGCTCTGTATCTGATTTGCTCACTAGTGGTCAATGTTTTGTGTCTTATGGTGTGACATTATTTACATAAAAATGAAACACTTTTTTTCAAATTTTACTTATTAATTCTTAAAAATCATTGCTGCCATGTGGCAATTTACATGCTAAGTATAAGCTAGCTGTTTTTAGTTAACCAAGAGATTATCTTAACTGAACAAAACGTCATATGGTGTGACACTGTATCATATGGTGTGACCGTTTTTTCCAAGTCACACCATATGATACATTTGTCACACAATATTACATACACCTTTTTTAAATGATAAATAAATAATCAAAAAATATTGAAATAATGTAATGGTGAACATTAAATTACCCATCCAATTAAAGGGTTAGTTCACCCAAAAATGAAATTGCTGTCATTAGTTACTCACCCTAATGTCGCTCCACACCCGTAAGACCTTCGTTTATCTTCAGAACACAAATTAAGATGTTACTGATGAAATCTGTTGGTTCAATAAAGCCTCTACTGCCACCAATGTCGCTGAACCTCTCAAGATCCAGAAAGGTACAAAAAACATATTTAAAACAGTTCATGTGACTGCAGTGGTTTAACCTTAATATTATAAATCGACAAGAATACTTTTTGTGCGCTTAAAAAACAAAATAACGACTTTTCAACAATATTTAGTGATGGCCTATTTCAAAACACTGCTTCGTAGCTTTACGAATCGAATCAGTGGTTCGGAGTGCCAAAGTCATGTGATTTCAGCAGTTTGATACGTGATCCGAATTACTAACTCGAAACAAAAGATTTAAAGCGTCATGAAGCAGTGTTTTGAAATTGCCCTTCACTAGATATTGTGGAAAAGTTACTTTGTTGTTTTTTTTTGACACAAAAAGTATTCTCGTTGTATTATAACATCACAAAAACCTTTTTTAAAAACATCTTTAACAGCTTTCTGGCTATTTGAAAAAGAAAATATTATTGTTGATAAGGCAGGCCTTACTAAACCATTGGATTATACCAACGATATCTTAATTTGCGTTCTGAAGATGAACAAAGGTATTACCGGTGTAGAACGACATGAGGGTGAGAAATTAATGACATTATTTTCATTTTTTGGTGAACTAAACCTTTAATGTATTGCTTTTCAATTTTATACTTAATTTAACCATGTTTTACCATGTTTGCCATACTTTGCATATTAAAAGATGCTAATTTTTGTCTGTGTCAGGCAGAAATGTCAAGTAAAGAGAGGACACAAAAATACAGGGAAATACTCAATGCTGACCATGCAAGGAGAGAGGAGGTCCTGAGGAAAAGAAGGGAAATTAAAGAGATCATGCCAGTTCACACAGAACAGACACCTACTATAGGGAAAGATGAAAGTCTAGGCCACAACCTGCATAGTGTAACTTCAACACAGGATACTATTATTAAGATGAAAAAATCTTAATCAATACATATTTTTCATTAACAGTATAAAGAGAAGAAACGAAGAGGAAAACTCAAGGCATTCAGTGCACTCCCTTCCTCCTTCAAGACATGAGAAAATGAGAGAAATGTGGAGAGATGCACAAAAGAAATACAGAAAAAGAAAAAATAAGTGAATGCCATCATGAACCTGACCCCTCCATCTCTTGAAGCATCTCAGATTGACTAGCTGAAGATTAATATGTCTGAAATGTTTTCGTCTTTCGGCTTTTCAGCTTCCACTGATGTTTAAAGATCCCATGTGAATCTGTTATGATCTGTTATTATCCCATGGGTATCTGTTTTTACTAATACTATAAATGTCTATGAATTTTCAATCTAAAGCATTCGACTAATTGTAAATTGATAATATTTTTTTTACTGTTTAACAATTATAATTGTTGTTACAACACACACTGTCCTCAGAATTGTGACAATAAAATGACTTTTTTAGTTATAAATCATAAAAAAGTTAATAGTAAAGAGAAATAGTATCAGCAAGAGCAAGCATTTTTTTAGATTTATAACAGGGTTTGTCAGAATTAATCTAAAATATCTGGAAAGGCTGAAGAGAGACATCTTACTTTGCATGATGATTTAGAAAAATAATACAAAATATAATGGATCCGCACCAAAAAAAATGTAATCTTAAGATAGTAATGATGAAGATTTATGGTGAAGTTAGTTACGTAGGGAGAGTACATCTCTTTCATTTTATATAGAATAACTTTTATGTCACACCATATGACAATTTTAGGCACAAATGCAACAAATTGGTGAATAAATCCAATTTCCAATACAAAATCTAAAAGACCACATATATTTTTGGAAATTCAAGAGTCAGTACAACACAACTCAATATTTTTTTATGCCTAATATTTGAAGTTTAAAAAAAAAAAAAAAAAAAATGTTTTTCAGGCTTATATGTCAACCACCCAGATGTCTAACATAAATAAAGTCAATCTGGTTAATAATAATGAAGCTGTTTGTGGAGTTATTTAATCATCCTCTGTTGAGATCTTGAGAGATTTAATGTCTTTCATCTTCAGTTGATTTCATCTAAGGCTGTGGCTGAAGTCAGTTGTAGTTCTTGTGTTTCTGCTTGTCTCTTTTTCTGTTCTCTTTTTTTTACTTCAGTGATTCTGCTTGTTAACAGCTTATTAAGGCTCAGATGACTCCATATTTAATATACACAGATTTTGTGGCTCAGATAAGGTCCAGTTTAGGTTTATTTCTTTGCTCTTGGCTGACATGTGGCATTGCTGTGGCCTACTTGTGGCCCAGATCTGGCAAACAGAAGCGGCCCACACAAGGACCGTAATTCAATGCAGCATGTGGGCCAGATCATCACGCCACATGTGCCAGATCTGGGCCGACACAATATTGCTATCTGGGTAGCTATGCTGTTGCTAAGTTGTTTTGAGTGGTCGCTAGGTGATTGCTTCTGGCTCAAGTCAAGAAAGACTTGTGTGCTGGCAAAATGGATTTCAATAAAACGTAGCTGCCTTTGTGGTAGAAAGGCAATTTTTTTGTTGAAATTGGTGCTACCTAACTAGAGAAAAATAGGAAAGAGGCAATAGGAAAACTTAAACACCCATAATGCACTGGGCATGCTGCCATCCAAGTCCACTCCAACAAGTCTGCTCCTATTGAACATTGTTAGCAGTGGCTAAAGGCTGCAAAGAATCATAAATATGGAGAGAACACAGTGACAGAAAATCTGAAAAAAAAAACAAAAAACTCCCCATGTCTGTAGTCTCCCTTTAAAACAGGATGACAATGAACAAACAGAAACTGCCATTCCATTAGTTCCGTACAAGTTGCAAACACTGCTAATAAATAATAACTCAATAATTAAGAATGTGACCTTACCTCCTAGACATTTAGGAAATGGGAGGTTCCATTGTCCATCTGACAAGCAGGTGATTTTGTTATGTCCTAGTAATTTTACTCCCTTCCCAACACATAAAAGAGTTATTGTGTGTCCAGATCTGACTGAAACCTCAAGCCTCGTATGATCGTCCGCAGTGATGTCTGATCTCATGTTTACTGTCAGCTTTGCAACACACATTACCTCTGAAAACAGAAAGATCGGATCAATCAAGCATCCTCCATGTGAACAACAGATCTATCTTTGATCTATCTTTGTCCACTCCAAGGCTTTTACGGTCTGTGGCCTTACCTTCACATTTAGGAAAAGGGCTGCTCCATTCTCCATTTGGCTGACATGTGATTTCTCTCTGTCCTTTTAATTTCAGCTCTTGTCCATTGCATGAAAATATTAACATGTGTCCAGGTTTGACGGGACCCTCAATATCAGGGAATCGCTCCATTTTCAATACATCTTCCACTGTTGTGTTAAGAGGACACGTTGGCTCTAGAAAAAACAGACAAATGTATAATATAAACACATTTTATTAATTATACAAAATATTTTTTCAGCAATATGCAAGATAGCATATACAAATATTATATACAGAGTGTTATTTATTTATTTATACATACAAATACCTACTATGTATTTTGTTATATTAAATTTGGATATACTTCCTGTGGCCTTACCTACGCATTTTGGAAATGGGCCGCTCCATTGCCCATTCAACTGGCAGGTGATTTTTTTTGGTCCTTGTAAAATCCATGTATAATTAGTACATGAAAATGTCAACGTGTGTCCATATCTGACTGAACCATCATTTTCAGGGAGCCCCTCCACTCTGACGTTTTCCTCTGTGTTGTCTGGGACACACAATATCTCTTAAAAAAAAGAAGAAGAAGAAAAAAAAAGAGGCTAGTTTTAATACCTCAGACTGCAAAATCCTTAAGTATCAAAGTCGCCCAGCCACTTAAACATTTTGTGTTAAGTCAGAAAAGGAAAATGCAGCGCTTAAAGGTTTTCACCCAAAAATGAAAATAATGTAATTTATTACTCACCCTCATGTCATTCTACAGCCGTAAGACATTAGTTCATGTTCCGAACACAAAATAAGAGATTGTTGATGAAATCCAATGGCTCAGTGAGGCCATTTGAACTCTCAAGGTCCATAAAAGTACTATTTATAACAAAATAACTTTTCAACAGTATCTATATGTACCGATTTCAAAACACAGCTTCTAAGCTTTATGAACCTTTTGTTTCGAATTAGTGATTCAGATCTCTTATCAAACGGCTAAACTGCTGAAATCACATGACTTTGGCGCTCCGATCCACTGATTCGATTCGTAAAGCTCTGAAGCAGTGATTTGAAATCGGCCCTTATAGATATTGTTGAAAAGTCTTTGTTTTGTTTTTTCTGAAGCACAAAAAGTAATCTTGTTGTTTTATAATATAAAGATAGAACCACTGAACTCACATGAACTGTTTCAAATATGTTTTAATACATTTATGGAGCTTGAAAGTTTGAATGGTTTTGCCTCATTGCACCGTGAGATGAAATCAACAATATTTTAATTTGTGTTCTGAAGATGAATGGCTGTAAAACGACATGAAGGTGAGTAATAAATGACTGATTTCATTTTTGGGTGTTTTTTTCCGCTGCTAGGGGTTGCTAAACCCTTCAAAACAATAACAAAGGTATAGATTGATGACGCGGTAAATAAGCGTGGACTCATGAAACTTGTCGTCATTCCGATGGATCTAATAATGTTTATGGCGAAATAATGTTTATGGAGGACGAGTGAATGCATTCGTGTTTTTAACATGACTGTGGTATAAAGCGGGGCGTGGCCGAGAATCGCGACCGCGATTGTTAATGAGAGATATCAGTGCCACACGCGAGTCCCAAGCAGTGGTGTAGTCTAGTTTAGTATGCATATAGTATGCATCTTATCTAAGCTACATGTTATTGAGAGCATTCTGAAAGACTGCTTATGTGTGTTTTATCAAAATGTCAACTTATTATAATCAACAAAAAGCTTCACATATTATTAATCAGATTGACTTTATTTTCAAACATCTACAGAATTGAGAATTAACAGAGGTGTATTGGTCAAGAAAAGAAAAGAAAAAAGACACCACCATCATGGAGATTAGTGTGACTTTCTATGCTAGATTTTTAAAATTTTTTAGCTGCTTTTATATGATGTAGTCATTGTGAGACTGCCTGATTGCATCCAAAGCAACTAATCATATATTGTCATTTGTATGTTTTGATTTTTGCTTGATCAATTCTGTGAAACTGCAGCATGTGAAGAAAGAGTTGCAGCAAACTGATATATTGAATAAATTTAAAACCATCTAGTGAACAAAAAAAAAAAAAAATGTAACTACAGCATCACTTAGACACACACAGACATCAAGAATCAGCATATGAATCTCAACAAAAGTGATCAATTTTTCACACTCCAATGCATGCTGGGTATCTCCATAGGACAAAACTCCCATCATGCACTGCAGTATGAATAATTGTCACCACTGTTGAGGATTGTATGCTATGTTTTCATCTATAAGCCTGAGCAATAAGTGTTGTTTGTTTTTACCATTGAAGCATATGGTTTGTTTAATGGAATTTTAATGGAAAGAAATCTCTTCATGATCATAATTTAAAACAGCTTTCAAGCAGCAAATTCAAGCTGATCTGCTAATTTAGTCTTTTGAATCAGCAATGTATAAGCGTTTGCTGTAAAACACTATTGCAATGGCTCAAACACAAATTATTTTAAAGACTTAAAAGCTCAAGAGCCCAACTAAAACAAACCCTGACCATCATGATGGTGGCATAATTTTTTGACCAATAAAACACCAACATCTAAACCTCTGTTAATTTTCAATAAGAACTTCTTTAGAAGTGTGACAGAAATAAAGTCAATCTGGTTAGAAATAAGTGAATCAGATCTTTTAATCAGATCTTGAGAGATTTAATGTCTTTTATCTTCAGTTGATTTTGGTTAAATGGTTTTCAGTTGCAGTTCAGTTGCAGTTCTTGTGTTTATCTTTTCTTCAGTGATTCTGCTTGTTAACAGCAGGTGTTCATCATAAATGTTCAATCATCACTTAAATAATTGCTTAATTATCTCATTAACTTTAACTCTGCTTCAGGTTTATTTTAACACTATTCAGAGAGGGACCAAATGTACTCTGAGCAGAGTTGATTTAACTTTGGGGAATTTTACTGTTTTACTGATTTTGCTGTGTAAATGTGACATTACCTGACATTGTTTAGAAGCCGTTATACAAGCTATAATGTCTTCCCGCGGTTGAAACTCTGATTAAGCAATTATACTATACATGATACGGATTTCGTTAAGTACTGTATCTTTTATCCTACCTTGAGATGTTCATTCATGTTTATTTCACGCTGTAACTGGTATTAAAGCAGAGGAGAGGATCAGTTCACTTATGCTGCATGCTGCCGCTTCTCTTGAACTACAGCGATCTGTCACTACACATTAAAGATGGCAAAATGGTATTTATGTTTTTTTAAGTAAAATGGGCAAAATATGGCACTTGAGACTTTGAGAAATACGAGACTTTGTTTCATGACACAAGCAACATACCACAAATCATATGGTGATTTATTGGATGGTTACGTATCCTCGCGCTTTTGTAAGTGGGTATACGGAAATCCTTGAACATTCCTAGTGGGTATACGGCGTATACCTGCGTATCACGTAGACTACACCACTGGCCGTAAGTCCCATTGAACTCTATTGGTAACGACGGAACTTGCGACCATAGTTTGCTTTAGGAAACGCACCCCAGGTCAGTTTATTTGACGAATTAAAAGTGTGAGGTAACGCAGCACTGTTTCACTTGGTCTCATGTTACACTATCATACTAAACTGCATTTGAGTGTGTTGAAAGTTGTAATGTTATTCTATGTATTAGTTTGTTGGCTGCATGAGACTAACAGTAAGCTAGATCAACATTAGAATATTATACTGATGTTCTAACATTTCATTATATAACATTGATTAGTCTTATGTAGCCTACATTTGCTTACCTTGTGTAATAAACTGGCATAAAGATGGTTTGACATTGGACGTTTGATATTCATAAATTTAGGGACAGTCTCTAAAGTTACATCCGACATTGGTATGCACGATTCTAACTTCAATAACATTGGAAGGGAATAATTCAAAGCCATAAAACCAGCAGTAAAGTGTTCATCTACATGTCAGCTATAATGCACACCTTTCATATTTTTTATATTTATTAAAATAAACTATCAAATCATATGTAAATATTGCTATTTTTCACTACTGTATATTGGCTCATACATAAATATGCCATAATTTAAAGCTCAATAACATTTGAGCTTTAAATGAACATTTGAAGGTACCTTCACATGCAGGTAATCGACTGTCCCATCCACCGTCCCGACATGTTCTGGTGTCAAATCGACTCACCATCTGGTAGCTTGACAAATGTATCTATAAGATTATTATTACTTTTTTCAAATAGTTATGTCTGAATATGAGCTTACATACTCACTCATCTTTGCAGATATACTTGATGGTTGTTCCAAAAACAAAATTCCTACCACTGACAATAGTGTATCGACCATTTGGAATATCTTCAGGCAGCTCACAGCGTTTGACTGGTTGTGAATCAGAAACAAAAGATACAATTCAGAGTTCTGAGAATTCAGCTTTTTAAGTCCAATACAGTTACATGATAATAAGTTAATCTGATTACTTTGAATGCATACAACTAGATTTGAAAGTATTTTTAGAGCAGTCCACTGATTTCTAAACTTTGTGTGTCTTGTATACTCACGTAAGCAATTTCCACCACGCAATTTAGTCCACTTATTATTCGTACAATTGTAGGTGATTTTTTGGTGAGATGCATAGCCAGATATGCAAGTGTATTCAAGTTTATCACCATCAGTGTAGTTGTCCTTCCTTGAACTTTGAGAAACTTCTGCATTCTCCACTTTTGGAATCTCAGAGCAACCTGCTAAACAATTAAAAAAAATAACATCAATGCTTTCATTTTTGTATGTAATTCATTTAGTTATTCATTTCAACAAGAAATGCCTTACCATTTGGTGTCGATGCATCAGCGCTAACGCATATCCAAACACAAAAAATAACAAGAATTGATCTCATTTTTCCCAGTCTGTTAGTTTGCTCACTGTAAGCGATGAAGAAACTCACAAAACAAAGTCTTTAACTTAGTTAATATTTGCCAGTTCTGGGCAGGACTTTTGTGTGCTAACTGAGGTTTCACATGTGAAAGATATATTAAGTAATGTCTTAATAATAATAATGATAACAATAATAACAATAATGAAACAGAAATATAATGAGATTTAAAAGTTTGAGCACTAGGTATAATGGTCCCATTTTGCATTTTCTGTTTATTTTTAAATTCATTACAAATTAAACCATCAGTAATTACCAACAATTTGACTGAAAGGTGAAAAAAAAGCAATGCAATTGCAACTGCAGCATTGCAATCTTGTGAATTTGGTTAATTTTAAACATTCCATTTTTTTTTTTTTTTTGTAATTATTTTTAATTTTTTCCTCAATGTGTCGGTTTATTTATTGTTATATCCCTTTTTTGTTTAGGGGTGGCGGGAGATAAACGCAGTAAACTCTTCAAGGTTTTATCTACAAAATAAAGTCTCTTTCACAACAATTAAGAATAAACAGTAATGGTAACTCAGAAAGAAATGATGATAAGACACATTTAGCTTTAGGAGGGGATTAAAGCCAAAATAAGAAAAAAAAAGGGGGGGTAAGCTACCTGTAAGTAAGGAAGGAAGTCTAAATAACCTCTCAAACAGAAAGTCAAATAAACAACAAATCTCTTCCCTGACTACCTATGTAGTTCAATATATAATAGTTAATTAATCAATTAATTAATTAATAAGATAACGTCAAAGATGTCCATTCAAATTTATTTTGGAATTATTTCTCAACCATGACTGGACGTGTCAGAGGGACGTCTTTTCAACTGTCATTAAACGTCCAAATGTTTGCTGGGACACTGTCACCACAGCAGGTACAACAGATTTTCTTAAAGAAGTTTTAAGAGCTCAGCACACAACATCCAACAAAGTCTGGGAATGCAGACAGGCTATGCTCTCTCTGGTGAATAGCCAGTTTCCTTTGTGTAAAGTTCCTCTCCACAACTCTGATGAGGAACAGATGGCATACATCCTGGGATGTAACATTTGACGCAACACCTGGGATATAGCATTTGAATTTGATTTAAAATTCAAAATTATTTTTAACTAAACTAAAAATGTAACTAAATATAGTTTTTTACACTGAAAATATCTTTCTACATTTATTTATACAATGTAAAAAAAAAAAAAATAAAAATAAAAATTCTAAGTCTGAGGTTACAAAAATATACATTTGCAATAACTACTTGAGGGAGTTCTGTAATGTTTCTCTCATGTGTGATGTACTCCAACTTCAAAACATTGACAAATGTGAGCTTAGGACCCCTGCAACTGTTTGGTGCTGTCATAACACATTTTACACACTTAGCAAACTGGACCACTGCAAAGCAAATACTTTGTGCAAACATGAAGTGCTCTTTTTATGGGAACACAAAGTACAAATAGCCTGGAATTGATGTTTTTGAAGGTAAATGAGGCAAAGCCCTGGACAAAATATAATCATTCAGTAGGACTTTCTGCAATTTATTGATATCTAACCTTCTGAGCAAATCACGTAAGGTTGATTATTTTAAATTATTACGATTAAATAATACATTTTCTCTTCTGTTTGTCCATCACCAGTGCTGTCCTTTTCATGTTAAATGGGCATAAATGAGAGTGAAAAAACATTAATAATTAGATATTGGATATAAATTTATTTAGATGAGGGGTTTTCAAGCTTGTTGATGTCAAAAACCATCAAATACAAAGATGTTCTTGCAAGAGACTCCCTACCTAAATTATAAAGGCACCTATATATAAGCATTTGTTTTCCACTTGTGCAGAAAAATGTTGAAAAATGTTACATACCATCTGCCAACATAATTAAATAATCACAATTCATCTCATGATTTCTTTACAAAAAGTACAATGGAATTTTTAGGAGTTAGTAGAACTCCTATATGTAAATAAATTGGGAGAAAATAGTTGAACATGTATATATCACATGACTAGCCATTTCTTTTCTAGCCCGTTCTTTCTGGTTCACGAATCTGGGCAATCTTTGGTCTTATTAACCTTTGACTTGTTCCAGATCTAATAGATTTGGCTTAAGGGCTATATTAAGTTTTATAACTTTATAATTACATTGAAATTAAATCATGTACCAACTAGAGTGCTGCTTTTGTATGTTTGACTGAACTGTTTGCTTGTGTTTATTTTCTATTTTACATCTTATACTGTTATAATGGCTATTGTTGTTGTTGTTTTATTGTTTGTTTATTGTCTGAGGTGGAAAGTCCAGGAGTCAGAAAGTAAACATCCTCCATCATGGAGATCAGTGTTTGCTTTAGTTGAGCTCTTGACCCTTAACTCTTTAATATTAGATTTTATTTGGCTACTTAACTAAGAGAGAAAATGATCAGGTGGTGTTTGTTATGGCTTTACACAATCATTATTTGATCTGAATCACCAAACTCATTTAGAGCCCAATCTCTGAGTTAGATTTACATTATTCATTGCAGCAGCACTGGGATTCTAAAGCAGAATATCAGCTTTTTGAATACAATCCAAAACATTTCTTAAAAGCTGTTCTGATAAAAGCAAAAAGTTTTGGACTAGGCACACACAGACATCAAGAATCAGCGTATGAATCTCAACGACGGTGACAAGCAACATATTCTGATCAACTCTGAACATTAGAAATCAAGCTACTAAAAAGTCACATAAAAACAGCAAAAAAATAAATAAATAAATAAATAAAATAGTAAGAGTAAAGAAAATTACTAAAACAGTTAAGCTCATAATTTATTCATGCAGCAATGCATGATGGGAGCCATGGATGAATTTTGATTGGTGGCACCCAGAATGCACTGCAACATGCTTTTTGACGGTCACCACTGTTGAGAATCATAAGCTGATTCTTGATGTCTGTGTTTCTAAATAAAAGTTTTTTTTTTTTTAGAAAAACTTTTGAAAACGCAGGATCTTCTGCTGTAGAGTCATTGCAATAATGTAAATCAAACTCTAAGATTAGGCTCTAAATGTGTTCAATAAATCTAGCCAAATAATGATTATGTAAAAACATAACTAAAATCACCTGACTATCTTTTCTCATCTGGTTAAGGGTCAAGAGCTCAACTAAAGCAAACCCTGATCTCTGTGATGGTGACTTAAAAATTGTGTTTTTTCTCCTTTGGTGATTCTGCTTGTTAACATCAGGTGTCTTCAATAATGGTCAATCATCACTCAATTAATCACTTAATTATCTCATTAACTGTAACACTCTTTCAGTGGGTGGAATAAAAATATGGTAGGACTTTTACTTTCTGACCCCTGGACTTTCCACCTTTGTTTATTGTTGTCATTTAAATATTATTGTTTAATAATTAATATTTTATATACATAACATGCCGTTTTTTTTGGTATTGAGAAAGAGTCCCTTAGTGGTTTTGACTTCAGTGCAACTTACATTAATACGCCATGAGATGGTCTTTATGACTGAGTGAGTCAGTCAGTCACAAAGACTTGTATACTGAAATGGACTAAAACAAGGAAACAAAGATGTTGTTTTTATTTTAAACATCTTATGAGACGCGACTGACAAATGCATTGACTAGCGCTGTCATGGGAATGTCTTAAAAACTACAATCCGTTACAAAATAACAGTAGTGTCTAGAAAAGGGTGGGTTTGCTTGTCTGCCATGAGACTTGCTGTTAGAATCCTGAAAGCGGAGTGATTCAAACGGTGAAACGGTTTCCATGGTGATATTGGTAGAATATATTGCATGGCTGGAAAGACCTCTTAGCCAATCAGATTCAAGAACCAGAAAGAACTGTTGCGTATACCAAACTCAGAGTAATAGTTTGAATGTTAAGCTTTATTCTGAAGCAATGTTAACAATGTCTGTCACAGTTATGTTCAGTTTTGAGTCATTGCTGTTGTCCGTCCTGCCTGCGTTTGTTATTAGTAACTGTGGTTACTCATTTGATAAATCATTCTGTTCAGCTGTTGTCTAATTAGTTCCCTTTGTTTGTTCCCTGTATATAAGTTTTATTGTTTCATTTGTGAGTTGTCTGGTCTTGTCAATGTATACGTGTTGTTGCACTGTTAAACCTTGCTGTAGAAAAACGGCCAAATTCTGATAGTAACAAACCATTTTCTATTAAAACAGTAATATTCTGTAGAAAACAATGTATTCTGGGTAATATTTGTCATTTTCGAGAGAGCAGCCTACAGGAATATACTGTAAGTTAACATCGCTCAAAGTCGACACTAGACATATGCTGATATTCGGTAATGCGAGATAAAACGATAATGAATATGCATGATATTGTTATCGTGGGCACTTCAAAATACCGTAAATAATAATTTATTACCAATTATTACATTTTTTATAATGCATTTAAGAATACTTTCCCCATCAACCGTATAAAATGCACAACACCACTGTATTCTGCATCAAAGGGACGCGCTCAGATGTAAACAAGCCCAACATGCTTGAGAAGCACATGACAGAACGTGTGAAGGAGACGCGCTGAATGAAAGTGCACGTGCACTCTCTGACAGATCCTAAAGCTTGCGTATACACATGCACAAGTTGGTGCTACGGTGTTGAAGTTTGTACATAGCGTGTTGAACTCCTGCATGTCTCATAGTAAAGATACTGTTGTTAAAAAGGATCTTTGCCTTGCCACTCGTTATTCAACATGGTGTCAGAAGTGGTCTGCACAAAATCGTGAAAGCAGCGAGGAAAAATAAACTTTTCCAATGAGCATCCACACAGTAAGCCATCGTTATTCATTGCACAATAAATCATGGCTGAAGGGTTCCGCAGACCTGATCCTGTTGTATTTGATGACAATATTGCCGAAAACTGGCATGTGTTTGACCAGGAATTCAACATATTCATTGCTGCTGCACACTCTGAGAAAGAGCCTCACACGAAAGCATTCATACTGCTTAATCTGGCCGGCTCGGAAGCCATTGAGCGCAAGAGAGAGTTGCAGGTTTGGAGATTTACAGGAAGAATTGATAAGAGATCGACTCGTGTGTGGGATACTTAACGATGGAATGAGAAAACTCCTGTTGCGTGACAATGAGCTAACATTGACAAAAGCCATTGAAATATGCCAAATACATGAACTGACTGACCAGCACACTAAAACAGTAGCCAAAGCACAACTTGACAAATGTGGATAGTGTTCAACAAACGGTAAAAAGAAAACCGTTTCATACTCCCAAACACAGATTAGACAAGTTTGCCCCACAACAAAATCATAATTGCAGCAATTGTGGAAGCAACCATGAGGCAAAACAGGAGAAATGTCCTGCATATGGCCAGCAATGTCACAGGTGCAACAAATGGAACCACTTCAAAAATGCTGCAAATCAGTGAAAATTCAACGCACACGAAATCTAAAAAAGACTGTAATCAAATCAAATTGATGTTACCAAAGCCTCAAATAGCAGCGAAGACTCATTCTTTATAGATGGAGTTGCGGTAAATCATCAAAAGGTGGCCGGAATTGACTCAAAACAGTTAAAGAAAACTGCAATATTTTGCACAGTGCAAACCAATGGAAAGCCTCTCGAACTAAAGATCGACACAGGAGCCTCATGTAACATCATGTCTTTACAGACATTTGCTCAGGTAAAGCAAGATGAAAACCTTCAAGTGTCAAGCCATGTGAAGCTTGTTGCGTATGGTGGAGAGGAGATCCAAACTGCTGGTTCAACCGGGTTATCTTGCAATCTGAGTGACCAGACCTACTCTCTACAGTTTTATGTAGTGCAAAAAATGTACAGCCATTGCTCGGACTGTCTGACTGTCTTCGGATGGGTCTCATTTCTCTCAATAATGCAGTCCACCAGGTCAGTGTAAAAGAAAACTTATGTTTTGTCCAGCAGATTAACACAGAATATGCAGATCTTTTCCGAGATTAAATAGGAAAGCTTCCCGTAAAGTACTGCATAAAACTGGACAAAGAAGCTCAAACTGTCATCCGTCCTGCACGCAGAATTCCTGCAGCAATACAACACAAGGTAAAAGCAGAGTTGGAAAGAATGGGTGCTATGGGCGTTATCACTCCTGTGTCTGAGCCAACCGATTGGGTGTCATCTATGGTGGCGACTCACAAGAAAAACTCAGATGAAATAAGACTGTGCATTGACCCTAGGGACCTAAACAAGTTCCTAAAACGTCCGCAATGTTGTTTAATGCTGTTAGACCACAGCGAAATGTCGCTCGCCTTTGTTTAAAATGCTGAACATAAAAAAAGATCATGGATGTGTGTGTCCATGAAAATCGGCTGTTCAATACAGGTGCTGGTCATATAATTAGAATATCATCAAAAAGTTGATTTATTTCACTAATTCCATTCAAAAAGTGAAACTTGTATATTATATTCATTCATTACACACAGACTGATATATTTCAAATGTTTATTTCTTTTAATTTTGATGATTATAACTGACAACTAAGGAAAATCCCAAATTCAGTACCTCAGAAAATTAGAATATTGTGAAAAGGTTCAATATTGAAGACACCTGGTGCCACACTCTAATCAGCTAATTAACTCAAAACACCTGCAAAGGCCTTTAAATGGTCTCTCAGTCTAGTTCTGTAGGCTACATAATCATGGGGAAGACTGCTGACTTGACAGTTGTCCAAAAGACGACCATTGACACCTTGCACAAGGAGGGCAAGACACAAAAGGTCATTGCAAAAGAGGCTAGCTGTTCACAGAGCTCTGTGTCCAAGCACATTAATAGAGAGGTGAAGGGAAGGAAAAGATGTGGTAGAAAAAAGTGTACAAGCAATAGGGATAACCGCACCCTGGAGAGGATTGTGAAACAAAACCCATTCAAAAATGTGGGGGAGATTCACAAAGAGTGGACTGCAGCTGGTGTCAGTGCTTCAAGAACCACTACGCACAGACATATGCAAGACATGGGTTTCAGCTGTCGCATTCCTTGAACTCTTGAACAACAGACAGCGTCAGAAGCGTCTCGCCTGGGCTAAAGACAAAAAAGACTGAACTGCTGCGGTGAACTGAGTGGTCCAAAGTTATGTTCTCTGATGAAAGTAAATTTTGCATTTCCTTTGGAAATCAGGGTCCCAGAGTCTGGAGGATGAGAGGAGAGGCACACAGTCCACGTTGCTTGAGGTCCAGTGTAAAGTTTCCACAGTCAGTGATGGTTTGGGGTGTCACGTCATCTGCTGGTGTTGGTCCACTTTCTGAGGTCCAAGGTCAACGCAGCCGTATACCAGGAAGTTTTAGAGCACTTCATGCTTCCTGCTGCTGACCAACTTTATGGAGATGCAGATTTCATTTTCCAAGAGGACTTGGCACTTGCACACAGTGCCAAAGCTACCGGTCCCTGGTTTAAGGACCATGGTGTCCCTGTTCTTAATTGGCCAGCAAACTCGCCTGACCTTAACCCCATAGAAAATCTATGGGGTATTGTGAAGAGGAAGATGCGATATGCCAGACCCAACAATGCAGAAGAGCTGAAGGCCACTATCAGAGCAACCTGGGCTCTTATAACACCTGAGCAGTGCCACAGACTGATCGACTCCATGCCACGCCGCATTGCTGCAGTAATTCAGGCAAAAGGAGCCCCAACTAAGTATTGAGTGCTGTACATGCTCATATTTTTCATGTTCATACTTTTCAGTTGGCCAAGATTTCTAACAATCCTTTCTTTGTATTGGTCTTAAGTAATATTCAAATTTTCTGATACTGAATTTGGGATTTTCCTTAGTTGTCAGTTATAATCATCAAAATTAAAAGAAATAAACATTTGAAATATATCAGTCTGTATGTAATGAATTAATATAATATACAAGTTTCACTTTTTTGAATGGAATTAGTGAAATAAATCAACTTTTTGATGATATTCTAATTATATGACCAGCATCTGTACATGCACGATCACTGAAGCTGAACTTCACGCTCTGTTCTCCGAACTCCAAAGCTATAGAAGGCGCGATTCGCGCAAAGCAGGCTGGTTGTCATGGCAACTGAACAAACAAAAATCTTGCCTGGTCAAAATGTATTAGTCTTAGCACTTAATGATTGTTTTTCTCTGCATTTGTTTCAACCATAACAAATGTGATTTGCAAAAATAGTTTAAGCAGCCAGAAAAAAAGAAAAGAAAAAAAAACTGATGTAAAAAAAAGTAATGGGTCTGGAGCTCAATTAAAGCAAATACTGATCTCCTACTGAAGAGTAAAGCCTGTGCTTAGCTTCAGGAGAAAATCAAAAGACATTTGATGATATGCTGCGTATTTTTTTATTTGAATTTTTTTTTTTTTAATTAATTTATTACACGGTGACTGTGTAGTTACTGACGCAGTCAGTCTCTTTATTGAAAATGCTTTCAGTGAATTCTATGTAAGTTCCTAATAATATGCTCACATTATTAACAAATATTAGTTTGCAAATTTAAATGGTAGGTAGACAAAGGCACACTGTTAGATTATGCCAGGCTTTTTTTTTTACAATAAAACTTACTATAATCTACTAAATTAACACTTGTGGTACATTATGGGTCAAGAGCTCAACTAAAGCAAACACTGATCTCCTCAATGGTGACATCAAACCAAACATTTCCAATAAAACATCAACATCTAAACTTCTGTTAATTCTCAATAAGATCTTCTGTAGAAATAAAGTTAAACTGGTCAATAATAAGTGTAATAATGTGTAATGGCTGGAAGACAGTTGTAGTTCTTGTGTGTCTGCTTGTATTTTTTCCGTTCTTGTTCCTCTTTTCAGTGATTCTGCTTGTTAACAGCAGATGTTCATCATTAATGCTTCACTTACATATTAACTTAATTATCTAACTGCAACACAGCATCAATGTTACTTTTACTCTGTAGTGTGGACACCCAAGTATGTCCCTGTGGGGTTGAAAGGGTTAAAGGTGTAAGGTAAAAAGACACACCCACAAAATGTATTTTAACAGTAACAAACTGTAAATTAAAAAACATTGTTGCCAGTAGTTTTCTATAAAATTGAGTCTTGTGTGTCACCATTATACTGAAGAGTAGAGCCTGTACTTGGGTTCAGGAGAAGAGCAAATGATGTTGATGATATGCTGCATGTTGTTTTGTTTAGCAGATGGTGACTGTGTTGTTGCTGATGCAGTGAAAATCTTTTTTTTAAGAATGTGTTTAGTGGACTTTGATGAAATAAGTTCATAGTAATCATATGCTCACACTATTAACATATAATACATTTTAGTTTGTGAATTTAAATGGCAGTCAGACAATTTAAGACACTTGGTTTTTGCAAATGAAATGAAGTAACACAAGTTTTAATTTAGTGTGTGGTATCTTTACAGTAACATACTGTAGATTATAGTAAATAACTGTACAATCAACAGTAAATTACTCGCAACAGTGTACAACATAAAAAGACACACCCAGAAAATATATTTTAACAGTAACAAACTGTAAATTAAAAAACAGTTATATACTAGCAACACTGTTGCCAATAGCTTACTGTAAAATGTATCACGGCACTGCAGTAATATTGACATATGAAATTACAGCAAATTGAGTCAAAGACCAGACACCAGTATCAGTGAATCAGACCACCTTATGACTACATCATCACTTAAAATGTGACAAACATCATACAAACAAAGGTTCTGTTTGCCTTTTTTGCTATAACAAACATGCATTACAAACACAGTTAAAGCAGCCAAAAAGCACTGAAAAAAAAAAAAGAGTCAAGAGTCTAACTAAAGCAAGCACTGACCACCAGAATGGTGACTTCAAACTTTATTATTTAATTAATCTAAACCTCTGTTAATTCTCAATAAGAACTTTAGTATGAAATAAATAAAGTGTGGATTGTAATAAGTGAAGATGCTGAGATCATGAGAGATTAAAGGGTTTCTGTTTTGTGGGTCACCATTGTGCTGAAGAGTAGAGTCTGTGCTTCAGTCCAGAATGAGAAAGAGTAACGTATGGTTGCATCTGCTCGTTCTGATTAAATACAAGAGATTCGCGTTTTATAGTGAATGTGTTTTGTTGGTAATTCAGGATATATTTGTAAAACCATTGTTTTATTTGTAAGAGTGTTTTGCATTTTGTTTAAATGAGAGTGTTTTACATTTATTTTATAGATTTTGTTTGGCAGCCGTTGTTGAAAGTCATTTGACCTTTTTTTTTTTTTTAAGATTATGTTTTGCAGTGAAGGTGTTTTATTGTAATAATTCAGGGAAAACCTGTATAAAAGTTTAAAGAAAATTTCTGTTATACTTTTTTTGCACTTTATTTAAATTAGAATATTTTATTTTAATTTTAAAGTTTTTGTTTGGCAGCTGTAGCTGACAGTCATTGACCATTTTTTATTATTTATTTTTATTAGTTAAACACATCTATTTAAATAAAATAGAAGGAAAGAGTTTTTAAAAAGACACCAGAGTAATAGTTTGAATGTTAAGCTTTATTCCAAAACAGTGTTAACACAATGCCATATAACTCTAACATGAGCAAGTATATTGAAGCATCAGGCAAGTATGTGTGTGTGTGTGTGTGTGTGTGTGTGTGTGTGTTGCCCCTGCAGCAGCGTGTCTGTCCATCTTCATTCACATCAAATAACTGATAAATGCACAGTTACAGGCTTGTGGACATTAATGTTGTTTTTAATCAGTTTACATGGCCATAGACACTTATTCACTAATAATCATTACATGATTGTAAAACAAATGTGAATAGTAACATCATCAAAATGTTTCATAGTTTTTACCTCAGTGATTTTTTTAGTCTGGCTGACCTGAAGAAAAAGAAAAAGAAAAAAAAAAAACAATTTTCAATAATATCAATTAAAAAGTTGCATGTCACCAATGGATACAGCTATTAACTAAAAGTTTTTCATTTGGACACAAAAATATTGAAGTTTATCTAGGAGTTTAAAGAGTTGCCTGGTTTATATAAAACCATCTTGAGAACAAATTAAAGAGCTTCTTTTACACTTATATAATTCAACAGAAATATACAGTACCATTCAAAAGTTTGAGGTCAGTAGGATTTTTTTTTAAACTCAGTAAGGATGCATTCAATTTATCAAAGGTGACAGTAAAGCCATTCTTTACCATCCCTTTCCCAGAAGCTATGATAAGGAGGTGATTGGCAGCTCTTAAAGGGTTAGTTCACCCAAAAATGACATTTCTGTGTTCTGCGCCAACTGCATAGCAGATTGACAGGGTAGAGGAAAAATTATTGAATTATATTAAAGTCATTATTTTTGTTTAGGCGCACAAAAAGTATTTGTTTGGAACAACATGAGGGTGAATAATTAATGACAGAAATTCTGGATTCTCGACGCATCTTTCCCATGTGCCCAAAATTTCGAATGAGAAAATATATTTTTATTTATTTATTTTTTTTCCCCCCACCTCATTAAAGGTGCGGTAAGTAAAATGTAACACTGTTTGGAAGTTAGTCGGCCGACACCAACAACAAACGTGTAACCAATCAGCATTAGGGGGCGTAGCTATAATGGTGGAGGAGAGAGAACGAGCAAGAGGGAGATTTGGAAAGAAAAAAAAAAAACTGCAGGAAGAGAGATAATGAGACACAATACAAAAGAGCTCAAAAGAATATCACTGGAATGAAGGGTTATGACGGGGCAAGCGCTTTAGGGCACGCATTTATATTTCCAGCGCTGGAGAGAGATAAGCGGGAAGGCCTGAAAACAGTGCAGATGCTGCTTTGATTCGGCTTCACATGTGAGTAAAACTGGGTTTGAGTGTCATTGATTGTCTGGAGCTGCTGTGCTGCTGCCGACTAACAACAAACACTTGTTTGTATTCACTCTTGTGTACTGTACATTCCTTTTTTGTGCTTCCTTGTCATTCGTTCATCATCTGTGCTATATTTTTCGTGAAGCATTTTGTTGTGTGTCAGCTGTGATAAACAGACATCCACTTTCACATTGCGTGTGTAACAGAGGCCAGATAGTGAGAGTTGTGCAGGTAAACCACTGCACACTGACAACTGCTAGAGAATGCGGTGTTTAGCGTCATTGTTAATGAACTCTCCTCGCCTTGCCTGCCAGCAGTGGTCGGGCCAGGGTTCGAGACTGACTCGGAGCAGGGTGGTTAGGATTGAAGAGTGAGTTTTGGAGGTGGAGCAATGAAGAGAGGGGTGGGTTTGTTTAGGTTAATTTCAGATATCAACAATGTCCAACAGCATTGTTCAAAATCTACTTACCACACTTTTAACAGCTTTACTTTGTGTCCTTACTAATTTATTTAAAAAGTTGCTATTTTAAATCACTCATTCTGTCTTTTCAGGTTAGAAAACTTTTTTGAGAGAGAGAGAGAGGAGTACTGAAAATCTTTAACATTACAATAACATTAATCTGCCGCAGATGGACTAAAAGTACCAAAAGTCAAATTCTGATTTCACTGGGTCTTTAAAGCAAATTGATTTTGTAATTATTGTCGTTACCACCACAAAATTATCTGGGGACTTGATGTTATTCTTTTTCATTGTCAAAAATAACAACAATAATAATAATAATAATAATAATAAATAAGATTAAATATAGATATATAGAAATAAAGGGTTAGTTCACCCAAAAATGACATTTCTGCATTCTGCGCCAACTGCATAGTAGACTGACAGGGTAGAGGAAAAATTGTTGAATAAAATATTTTTTTGTTTTGTTTTTGCGCACAAAAAGTATTCTCAATGCTTTATAACATTAAGGTTGAAGCACTGTAGTCACGCTGAATATTTTAATAATATCTTTACTACCTTTCTGGATCTTGAAGGTGGAAATTTTGTTGTTTTCTATGTGAGATAAAAAAAAACCTCTTGGATTTCATCAAAAATATCTTAATTTGTGTTCCAAAGATGAACAAAGGTCTTATGGGTTTGGAACGACATGAGTAATTAATGACAGAAATTCTGGATTCTCGACGGTTGCTAGGACATTGCTTCTTGGCCCAGATCAAGAGAGACTTGCGTGCTCATGAATTATATACCAAAGTTGAGCATTTACTTTAATATAAGCAATAGTGATGCTAGTAAACACTGCTAATAATTATGACCTCCTACACATTTATGGAAAGGGAAGTTTGTTTTACCGTCTGTGGCCTTACCTTCACATTCAGGAAAAGGGCTGCTCCATTCTCCATTTGGCTGACAGGTGATTTCTCTCTCTCCTTTTAATTTCAATCCTTCTCTACTGCATGAAAATGTTATTGTGTGTCCAGGTTTGACGGGACCCTCAATATCAGGGAATCGCTTCATTATTAAGTCTTTCATTGCTGTGTTTAGAGGACATGTTGGCTCTAGAGAAAGCAGACATTTGATCACATATTTATCCACACAGAATCATTTATTCTTTATGTGGTCCAGTGTTTAAGAGCAATTATGCTACTAACTTGCAATGTGGTTTAGCATAACAATTACAGTTTTGTCATATGGTATTTCACAAGCAGCGTTACAGCCAAGAAAACTGAGTTAAAGATGAGGTATACATCTATCCGTAACAACCTCGTGAAAAATTAAATATTGTGTCTATCCTGACTAAGGTCTGTTAGCTTGTGTGAGATGTGTGATATAAATAAATTAAGCAAATTACATTCTTTCCACTAAATTCACAATCATTCGGGCGTCGGAAGCAAAAAAAATATTTTTTTTGAGCTATAACACATAATAATAATAATAATAACTCATAATTTAGTTTCTACGACTAATCAATTTCCTTGTCCCTCCTTAATTTATAATAATCGGCTTACATGTCTGTAATTTCAGTAAAATAAGGGAATTAATTAGTTGTGGGAACGAATTATTAATTCATGGCCATGATCCATCTTACTCTGCGAAAATATAGGGCGGGACGGTAATGATTTGGGAAAAAGAATCAAGAGATTGCATATCCAGAGGAATACCTCACGAAATAATGGATAGGGCTAAGTGTGTGACTGTGACCCATCAACACACACACACACACATTATATATATATATATATATATACTGTATAGATTGTACAACGTGATATACTTGTGCTAATACTGTCAAAACTGAACAGACAAACGCTGAATTAGAGACAGTAAAAGTGAGTGGGTCCAATATCATTGGTCTTAAAAAGTGGGTGGGTCTTGCTTGTCCCACCCACATACAATGATTCCGACGCCCATGTTCCCAGCTGATGTTCATCATGTATCTAGTCAATGTTTTATCCACCAGGTAAGTAAATGTGATTTTAGATTCATTACATTTTAAGTGACTTTCTTGTGCAGACAAACGTTTCACTCCATTTTGCATTTTCACAGATCCATCATCCTTCTGGAATTTCATCATGGCTCAATACACTTGTATTTCAAAATTTCTGTATTTTCGTACGCATCTTTCCCATGTGCCCAAAATTTCGAATGAGAAAATATATTTTTATTTATTTATTTTTTTTCCCCCCACCTCATTAAAGGTGCGGTAAGTAAAATGTAACACTGTTTGGAAGTTAGTCGGCCGACACCAACAACAAACGTGTAACCAATCAGCATTAGGGGGCGTAGCTATAATGGTGGAGGAGAGAGAACGAGCAAGAGGGAGATTTGGAAAGAAAAAAAAAAAACTGCAGGAAGAGAGATGATGAGACACAATACAAAAGAGCTCAAAAGAATATCACTGGAATGAAGGGTTATGACTGGGCAAGCGCTTTAGGGCACACATTTATATTTCCAGCGCTGGAGAGAGATAAGCGGGAAGGCCTGAAAACAGTGCAGATGCTGCTTTGATTCGGCTTCACATGTGAGTAAAACTGGGTTTGAGTGTCATTGATTGTCTGGAGCTGCTGTGCTGCTGCCGACTAACAACAAACACTTGTTTGTATTCACTCTTGTGTACTGTACATTCTTTTTTTGTGCTTCCTTGTCATTCGTTCATCATCTGTGCTATATTTTTCGTGAAGCATTTTGTTGTGTGTCAGCTGTGATAAACAGACATCCACTTTCACATTGCGTGTGTAACAGAGGCCAGATAGTGAGAGTTGTGCAGGTAAACCACTGCACACTGACAACCGCTAGAGAATGCGATGTTTAGCGTCATTGTTAATGAACTCTCCTCGTCTTGCCTGCCAGCAGTGGTCGGGCCAGGGTTCGAGACTGACTCGGAGCAGGGTGGTTAGGATTGAAGAGTGAGTTTTGGAGGTGGAGCAATGAAGAGAGGGGTGGGTTTGTTTAGGTTAATTTCAGATATCAACAATGTCCAACAGCATTGTTCAAAATCTACTTACCACACTTTTAACAGCTTTACTTTGTGTCCTTACTAATTTATTAAAAAAGTTGCTATTTTAAATCACTCATTCTGTCTTTTCAGGTTAGAAAACTTTTTTGAGAGAGAGAGAGAGGAGTACTGAAAATCTCTAACATTACAATAACATTAATCTGCCGCAGATGGACTAAAAGTACCAAAAGTCAAATTCTGATTTCACTGGGTCTTTAAAGCAAATTGATTTTGTAATTATTGTCGTTACCACCACAAAATTATCTGGGGACTTGATGTTATTCTTTTTCATTGTCAAAAATAACAACAATAATAATAATAATAATAATAATAATAATAAATAAGATTAAATATAGATATATAGAAATAAAGGGTTAGTTCACCCCAAAAATGACATTTCTGCATTCTGCGCCAACTGCATAGTAGACTGACAGGGTAGAGGAAAAATTGTTGAATAAAATATTTTTTTGTTTTGTTTTTGCGCACAAAAAGTATTCTCAATGCTTTATAACATTAAGGTTGAAGCACTGTAGTCACGCTGAATATTTTAATAATATCTTTACTACCTTTCTGGATCTTGAAGGTGGAAATTTTGTTGTTTTCTATGTGAGATAAAAAAAAACCTCTTGGATTTCATCAAAAATATCTTAATTTGTGTTCCAAAGATGAACAAAGGTCTTATGGGTTTGGAACGACATGAGTAATTAATGACAGAAATTCTGGATTCTCGACGGTTGCTAGGACATTGCTTCTTGGCCCAGATCAAGAGAGACTTGCGTGCTCATGAATTATATACCAAAGTTGAGCATTTACTTTAATATAAGCAATAGTGATGCTAGTAAACACTGCTAATAATTATGACCTCCTACACATTTATGGAAAGGGAAGTTTGTTTTACCGTCTGTGGCCTTACCTTCACATTCAGGAAAAGGGCTGCTCCATTCTCCATTTGGCTGACAGGTGATTTCTCTCTCTCCTTTTAATTTCAATCCTTCTCTACTGCATGAAAATGTTATTGTGTGTCCAGGTTTGACGGGATCCTCAGTATCAGGTAATGGCTTCATTATTAAGTCTTCCATTGCTGTGTTTAGAGGACATGTTGGCTCTAGAGAAAGCAGACATTTGATCACATATTTATCCACACAGAATCATTTATTCTTTATGTGGTCCAGTGTTTAAGAGCAATTATGCTACTAACTTGCAATGTGGTTTAGCATAACAATTACAGTTTTGTCATATGGTATTTCACAAGCAGCGTTACAGCCAAGAAAACTGAGTTAAAGATGAGGTATACATCTATCCGTAACAACCTCGTGAAAAATTAAATATTGTGTCTATCCTGACTAAGGTCTGTTAGCTTGTGTGAGATGTGTGATATAAATAAATTAAGCAAATTACATTCTTTCCACTAAATTCACAATCATTCGGGCGTCGGAAGCAAAGAAAAAAAAAAATGTGGGTGAGTCCTCCCCCAAATTTTTTTTACTGGAGTAGATACTGGAGTATTATAGATAGGTAGATAGCCTATCGGGCTCTGTGCTTTGAGAGGGCATGACATATGAGCAGTACAGAACCTATCTTGTCTCATATATTCATGATTTTTCCCAATATTTCAAAGCTATTGTCACCATTTGAAAATTGTCAGAAAAGCAAAACATATCTTCCGCACAAGATGTTGCGCTGCCAAGAGAAGCGAAACCGAATACTGGCGCGTGGGAAATACTATGAACGGACATGCTGAAGAAGAAGAAAAACCACAATAGCCTAACTTTTGATAGCTTGAGCTATAACACATAATAATAATAATTCATAATTTAGTTTCTACGACTAATCAATTTCCTTGTCCCTCCTTAATTTATAATAATCGGCTTACATGTCTGTAATTTCAGTAAAATAAGGGAATTAATTAGTTGTGGGAACAAATTATTAATTCATGGCCATGATCCATCTTACTCTGCGAAAATATAGGGCGGGACGGTAATGATTTGAGAAAAAGAATCAAGAGATTGCATATCCAGAGGAATACCTCACGAAATAATGGATAGGGCTAAGTTTGTGACTGTGACCCATCAACACACACACACACACATTATATATATATATATATATATATATATATATATATATAAGTGTATATATATATATACTGTATAGATTGTACAACGTGATATACTTGTGCTAATACTGTCAAATGCACACAAGGTTTTACAAAACACAGTCAGTTATGTCTAAGTGACTGACACGCTCTGAAAACTGAACAGACAAACGCTGAATTAGAGACAGTAAAAGTGAGTGGGTCCAATATCATTGGTCTTAAAAAGTGGGTGGGTCTTGCTTGTCCCACCCACATACAATGATTCCGACGCCCATGTTCCCAGCTGATGTTCATCATGTATCTAGTCAATGTTTTATCCACCAGGTAAGTAAATGTGATTTTAGATTCATTACATTTTAAGTGACTTTCTTGTGCAGACAAACGTTTCACTCCATTTTGCATTTTCACAGATCCATCATCCTTCTGGAATTTCATCATGGCTCAATACACTTGTATTTCAAAATTTCTGTATTTTCGTACGCATCTTTCCCATGTGCCCAAAATATCTAATGAGAAAATATATATACGTGGAGAGAGACAGTGGAGTCAGACTTTATTTATTTGTTTATTTTTTCCCCCCACCTCAATAAAGTTGCGGTAAGTAAAATGTAACACTGTTTGGAAGTTAGTCGGCCGACACCAACAACAAACGTGTAACCAATCAGCATTAGGGGGCGTAGCTATAATGGTGGAGGAGAGAGAACGAGCAAGAGGGAGATTTGGAAAGAAAAAAAAACTGCAGGAAGAGAGATGATGAGACACAATACAAAAGAGCTCAAAATAATATCACTGGAATGAAGGGTTATGACTGGGCAAGCGCTTTAGGGCACGCATTTGTATTTCCAGCGCTGGAGAGAGATAAGCGGGAAGGCCTGAAAACAGTGCAGATGCTGCTTTGATTCGGCTTCACATGTGAGTAAAACTGGGTTTGAGTGTCATTGATTGTCTGGAGCTGCTGTGCTGCTGCCGACTAACAACAAACACTTGTTTGTATTCATTCTTGTGTACTGTACATTCTTTTTTTGTGCTTCCTTGTCATTCGTTCATCATCTGTGCTATATTTTTCGTGAAGCATTTTGTTGTGTGTCAGCTGTGATAAACAGACATCCACTTTCACATTGCGTGTGTAACAGAGGCCAGATAGTGAGAGTTGTGCAGGTAAACCACTGCACACTGACAACCGCTAGAGAATGCGATGTTTAGCGTCATTGTTAATGAACTCTCCTCGCCTTGCCTGCCAGCAGTGGTCGGGCCAGGGTTCGAGACTGACTCGGAGCAGGGTGGTTAGGATTGAAGAGTGAGTTTTGGAGGTGGAGCAATGAAGAGAGGGGTGGGTTTGTTTAGGTTAATTTCAGATATCAACAATGTCCAACAGCATTGTTCAAAATCTACTTACCACACTTTTAACAGCTTTACTTTGTGTCCTTACTAATTTATTAAAAAAGTTGCTATTTTAAATCACTCATTCTGTCTTTTCAGGTTAGAAAACTTTTTTGAGAGAGAGAGAGAGGAGTACTGAAAATCTTTAACATTACAATAACATTAATCTGCCGCAGATGGACTAAAAGTACCAAAAGTCAAATTCTGATTTCACTGGGTCTTTAAAGCAAATTGATTTTGTAATTATTGTCGTTACCACCACAAAATTATCTGGGGACTTGATGTTATTCTTTTTCATTGTCAAAAATAACAACAATAATAATAATAATAATAATAATAAATAAGATTAAATATAGATATATAGAAATAAAGGGTTAGTTCACCCAAAAATGACATTTCTGCATTCTGCGCCAACTGCATAGTAGACTGACAGGGTAGAGGAAAAATTGTTGAATAAAATATTTTTTTGTTTTGTTTTTGCGCACAAAAAGTATTCTCAATGCTTTATAACATTAAGGTTGAAGCACTGTAGTCACGCTGAATATTTTAATAATATCTTTACTACCTTTCTGGATCTTGAAGGTGGAAATTTTGTTGTTTTCTATGTGAGATAAAAAAAAACCTCTTGGATTTCATCAAAAATATCTTAATTTGTGTTCCAAAGATGAACAAAGGTCTTATGGGTTTGGAACGACATGAGTAATTAATGACAGAAATTCTGGATTCTCGACGGTTGCTAGGACATTGCTTCTTGGCCCAGATCAAGAGAGACTTGCGTGCTCATGAATTATATACCAAAGTTGAGCATTTACTTTAATATAAGCAATAGTGATGCTAGTAAACACTGCTAATAATTATGACCTCCTACACATTTATGGAAAGGGAAGTTTGTTTTACCGTCTGTGGCCTTACCTTCACATTCAGGAAAAGGGCTGCTCCATTCTCCATTTGGCTGACAGGTGATTTCTCTCTCTCCTTTTAATTTCAATCCTTCTCTACTGCATGAAAATGTTATTGTGTGTCCAGGTTTGACGGGATCCTCAGTATCAGGTAATGGCTTCATTATTAAGTCTTCCATTGCTGTGTTTAGAGGACATGTTGGCTCTAGAGAAAGCAGACATTTGATCACATATTTATCCACACAGAATCATTTATTCTTTATGTGGTCCAGTGTTTAAGAGCAATTATGCTACTAACTTGCAATGTGGTTTAGCATAACAATTACAGTTTTGTCATATGGTATTTCACAAGCAGCGTTACAGCCAAGAAAACTGAGTTAAAGATGAGGTATACATCTATCCGTAACAACCTCGTGAAAAATTAAATATTGTGTCTATCCTGACTAAGGTCTGTTAGCTTGTGTGAGATGTGTGATATAAATAAATTAAGCAAATTACATTCTTTCCACTAAATTCACAATCATTCGGGCGTCGGAAGCAAAAAAAATATTTTTTTTGAGCTATAACACATAATAATAATAATAATAACTCATAATTTAGTTTCTACGACTAATCAATTTCCTTGTCCCTCCTTAATTTATAATAATCGGCTTACATGTCTGTAATTTCAGTAAAATAAGGGAATTAATTAGTTGTGGGAACGAATTATTAATTCATGGCCATGATCCATCTTACTCTGCGAAAATATAGGGGACGGGACGGTAATGATTTGGGAAAAAGAATCAAGAGATTGCATATCCAGAGGAATACCTCACGAAATAATGGATAGGGCTAAGTTTGTGACTGTGACCCATCAACACACACACACACACATTATATATATATATATATATATATATATATATATATATACTGTATAGATTGTACAACGTGATATACTTGTGCTAATACTGTCAAATGCACACAAGGTTTTACAAAACACAGTCAGTTATGTCTAAGTGACTGACACGCTCTGAAAACTGAACAGACAAACGCTGAATTAGAGACAGTAAAAGTGAGTGGGTCCAATATCATTGGTCTTAAAAAGTGGGTGGGTCTTGCTTGTCCCACCCACATACAATGATTCCGACGCCCATGTTCCCAGCTGATGTTCATCATGTATCTAGTCAATGTTTTATCCACCAGGTAAGTAAATGTGATTTTAGATTCATTACATTTTAAGTGACTTTCTTGTGCAGACAAACGTTTCACTCCATTTTGCATTTTCACAGATCCATCATCCTTCTGGAATTTCATCATGGCTCAATACACTTGTATTTCAAAATTTCTGTATTTTCGTACGCATCTTTCCTATGTGCCCAAAATTTCGAATGAGAAAATATATTTTTATTTATTTATTTATTTTCCCCCCACCTCATTAAAGGTGCGGTAAGTAAAATGTAACACTGTTTGGAAGTTAGTCGGCCGACACCAACAACAAACGTGTAACCAATCAGCATTAGGGGGCGTAGCTATAATGGTGGAGGAGAGAGAACGAGCAAGAGGGAGATTTGGAAAGAAAAAAAAAAACTGCAGGAAGAGAGATGATGAGACACAATACAAAAGAGCTCAAAAGAATATCACTGGAATGAAGGGTTATGACTGGGCAAGCGCTTTAGGGCACGCATTTATATTTCCAGCGCTGGAGAGAGATAAGCGGGAAGGCCTGAAAACAGTGCAGATGCTGCTTTGATTCGGCTTCACATGTGAGTAAAACTGGGTTTGAGTGTCATTGATTGTCTGGAGCTGCTGTGCTGCTGCCGACTAACAACAAACACTTGTTTGTATTCACTCTTGTGTACTGTACATTCTTTTTTTGTGCTTCCTTGTCATTCGTTCATCATCTGTGCTATATTTTTCGTGAAGCATTTTGTTGTGTGTCAGCTGTGATAAACAGACATCCACTTTCACATTGCGTGTGTAACAGAGGCCAGATAGTGAGAGTTGTGCAGGTAAACCACTGCACACTGACAACCGCTAGAGAATGCGATGTTTAGCGTCATTGTTAATGAACTCTCCTCGCCTTGCCTGCCAGCAGTGGTCGGGCCAGGGTTCGAGACTGACTCGGAGCAGGGTGGTTAGGATTGAAGAGTGAGTTTTGGAGGTGGAGCAATGAAGAGAGGGGTGGGTTTGTTTAGGTTAATTTCAGATATCAACAATGTCCAACAGCATTGTTCAAAATCTACTTACCACACTTTTAACAGCTTTACTTTGTGTCCTTACTAATTTATTAAAAAAGTTGCTATTTTAAATCACTCATTCTGTCTTTTCAGGTTAGAAAACTTTTTTGAGAGAGAGAGAGAGGAGTACTGAAAATCTTTAACATTACAATAACATTAATCTGCCGCAGATGGACTAAAAGTACCAAAAGTCAAATTCTGATTTCACTGGGTCTTTAAAGCAAATTGATTTTGTAATTATTGTCGTTACCACCACAAAATTATCTGGGGACTTGATGTTATTCTTTTTCATTGTCAAAAATAACAACAATAATAATAATAATAATAATAAATAAGATTAAATATAGATATATAGAAATAAAGGGTTAGTTCACCCCAAAAATGACATTTCTGCATTCTGCGCCAACTGCATAGTAGACTGACAGGGTAGAGGAAAAATTGTTGAATAAAATATTTTTTTGTTTTGTTTTTGCGCACAAAAAGTATTCTCAATGCTTTATAACATTAAGGTTGAAGCACTGTAGTCACGCTGAATATTTTAATAATATCTTTACTACCTTTCTGGATCTTGAAGGTGGAAATTTTGTTGTTTTCTATGTGAGATAAAAAAAAACCTCTTGGATTTCATCAAAAATATCTTAATTTGTGTTCCAAAGATGAACAAAGGTCTTATGGGTTTGGAACGATATGAGTAATTAATGACAGAAATTCTGGATTCTCGACGGTTGCTAGGACATTGCTTCTTGGCCCAGATCAAGAGAGACTTGCGTGCTCATGAATTATATACCAAAGTTGAGCATTTACTTTAATATAAGCAATAGTGATGCTAGTAAACACTGCTAATAATTATGACCTCCTACACATTTATGGAAAGGGAAGTTTGTTTTACCGTCTGTGGCCTTACCTTCACATTCAGGAAAAGGGCTGCTCCATTCTCCATTTGGCTGACAGGTGATTTCTCTCTCTCCTTTTAATTTCAATCCTTCTCTACTGCATGAAAATGTTATTGTGTGTCCAGGTTTGACGGGACCCTCAATATCAGGGAATCGCTTCATTATTAAGTCTTCCATTGCTGTGTTTAGAGGACATGTTGGCTCTAGAGAAAGCAGACATTTGATCACATATTTATCCACACAGAATCATTTATTCTTTATGTGGTCCAGTGTTTAAGAGCAATTATGCTACTAACTTGCAATGTGGTTTAGCATAACAATTACAGTTTTGTCATATGGTATTTCACAAGCAGCGTTACAGCCAAGAAAACTGAGTTAAAGATGAGGTATACATCTATCCGTAACAACCTCGTGAAAAATTAAATATTGTGTCTATCCTGACTAAGGTCTGTTAGCTTGTGTGAGATGTGTGATATAAATAAATTAAGCAAATTACATTCTTTCCACTAAATTCACAATCATTCGGGCGTCGGAAGCAAAAAAAAAAAAAATGTGGGTGAGTCCTCCCCCAAATTTTTTTTACTGGAGTAGATACTGGAGTATTATAGATAGGTAGATAGCCTATCGGGCTCTGTGCTTTGAGAGGGCATGACATATGAGCAGTACAGAACCTATCTTGTCTCATATATTCATGATTTTTCCCAATATTTCAAAGCTATTGTCACCATTTGAAAATTGTCAGAAAAGCAAAACATATCTTCCGCACAAGATGTTGCGCTGCCAAGAGAAGCGAAACCGAATACTGGCGCGTGGGAAATACTATGAACGGACATGCTGAAGAAGAAGAAAAACCACAATAGCCTAACTTTTTATAGCTTGAGCTATAACACATAATAATAATAATAATAATTCATAATTTAGTTTCTACGACTAATCAATTTCCTTGTCCCTCCTTAATTTATAATAATCGGCTTACATGTCTGTAATTTCAGTAAAATAAGGGAATTAATTAGTTGTGGGAACAAATTATTAATTCATGGCCATGATCCATCTTACTCTGCGAAAATATAGGGCGGGACGGTAATGATTTGAGAAAAAGAATCAAGAGATTGCATATCCAGAGGAATACCTCACGAAATAATGGATAGGGCTAAGTTTGTGACTGTGACCCATCAACACACACACACACACACACACACACATTATATATATATATATATATATATATATATATATATATATATATGTATATATATATATACTGTATAGATTGTACAACGTGATATACTTGTGCTAATACTGTCAAATGCACACAAGGTTTTACAAAACACAGTCAGTTATGTCTAAGTGACTGACACGCTCTGAAAACTGAACAGACAAACGCTGAATTAGAGACAGTAAAAGTGAGTGGGTCCAATATCATTGGTCTTAAAAAGTGGGTGGGTCTTGCTTGTCCCACCCACATACAATGATTCCGACGCCCATGTTCCCAGCTGATGTTCATCATGTATCTAGTCAATGTTTTATCCACCAGGTAAGTAAATGTGATTTTAGATTCATTACATTTTAAGTGACTTTCTTGTGCAGACAAACGTTTCACTCCATTTTGCATTTTCACAGATCCATCATCCTTCTGGAATTTCATCATGGCTCAATACACTTGTATTTCAAAATTTCTGTATTTTCGTACGCATCTTTCCCATGTGCCCAAAATATCTAATGAGAAAATATATATACGTGGAGAGAGACAGTGGAGTCAGACTTTATTTATTTGTTTATTTTTTCCCCCCACCTCAATAAAGTTGCGGTAAGTAAAATGTAACACTGTTTGGAAGTTAGTCGGCCGACACCAACAACAAACGTGTAACCAATCAGCATTAGGGGGCGTAGCTATAATGGTGGAGGAGAGAGAACGAGCAAGAGGGAGATTTGGAAAGAAAAAAAAACTGCAGGAAGAGAGATGATGAGACAATACAAAAGAGCTCAAAAGAATATCACTGGAATGAAGGGTTATGACTGGGCAAGCGCTTTAGGGCACGCATTTGTATTTCCAGCGCTGGAGAGAGATAAGCGGGAAGGCCTGAAAACAGTGCAGATGCTGCTTTGATTCGGCTTCACATGTGAGTAAAACTGGGTTTGAGTGTCATTGATTGTCTGGAGCTGCTGTGCTGCTGCCGACTAACAACAAACACTTGTTTGTATTCATTCTTGTGTACTGTACATTCTTTTTTTTTGCTTCCTTGTCATTCGTTCATCATCTGCACTACATTTTTCGTGAAGCATTTTGTTGTGTGTCAGCTGTGATAAACAGACATCCACTTTCACATTGCGTGTGTAACAGAGGCCAGATAGTGAGAGTTGTGCAGGTAAACCACTGCACACTGACAACCGCTAGAGAATGCGGTGTTTAGCGTCATTGTTAATGAACTCTCCTCGCCTTGCCTGCCAGCAGTGGTCGGGCCAGGGTTCGAGACTGACTCGGAGCAGGGTGGTTAGGATTGAAGAGTGAGTTTTGGAGGTGGAGCAATGAAGAGAGGGGTGGGTTTGTTTAGGTTAATTTCAGATATCAACAATGTCCAACAGCATTGTTCAAAATCTACTTACCACACTTTTAACAGCTTTACTTTGTGTCCTTACTAATTTATTTAAAAAGTTGCTATTTTAAATCACTCATTCTGTCTTTTCAGGTTAGAAAACTTTTTTTTTTGAGAGAGAGAGAGGAGTACTGAAAATCTCTAACATTACAATAACATTAATCTGCCGCAGATGGACTAAAAGTACCAAAAGTCAAATTCTATTTCACTGGGTCTTTAAAGCAAATTGATTTTGTAATTATTGTCGTTACCACCACAAAATTATCTGGGGACTTGATGTTATTCTTTTTCATTGTCAAAAATAACAATAATAATAATAATAATAAATAAGATTAAATATAGATATATAGAAATAAAGGGTTAGTTCACCCAAAAATGACATTTCTGCATTCTGCGCCAACTGCATAGTAGACTGACAGGGTAGAGGAAAAATTGTTGAATAAAATAATTTTTTTTTTTGTTTTTGCGCACAAAAAGTATTCTCAATGCTTTATAACATTAAGGTTGAAGCACTGTAGTCACGCTGAATATTTTAATAATATCTTTACTACCTTTCTGGATCTTGAAGGTGGAAATTTTGTTGTTTTCTATGTGAGATAAAAAAAACCTCTTGGATTTCATCAAAAATATCTTAATTTGTGTTCCAAAGATGAACAAAGGGCTTATGGGTTTGGAACGACATGAGTAATTAATGACAGAAATTCTGGATTCTCGACGGTTGCTAGGACATTGTTTCTTGGCCCAGATCAAGAGAGACTTGCGTGCTCATGAATTATATACCAAAGTTGAGCATTTACTTTAATATAAGCAATAGTGATGCTAGTAAACACTGCTAATAATTATGACCTCCTACACATTTATGGAAAGGGAAGTTTGTTTTACCGTCTGTGGCCTTACCTTCACATTCAGGAAAAGGGCTGCTCCATTCTCCATTTGGCTGACAGGTGATTTCTCTCTCTCCTTTTAATTTCAATCCTTCTCTACTGCATGAAAATGTTATTGTGTGTCCAGGTTTGACGGGATCCTCAGTATCAGGTAATGGCTTCATTATTAAGTCTTCCATTGCTGTGTTTAGAGGACATGTTGGCTCTAGAGAAAGCAGACATTTGATCACATATTTATCCACACAGAATCATTTATTCTTTATGTGGTCCAGTGTTTAAGAGCAATTATGCTACTAACTTGCAATGTGGTTTAGCATAACAATTACAGTTTTGTCATATGGTATTTCACAAGCAGCGTTACAGCCAAGAAAACTGAGTTAAAGATGAGGTATACATCTATCCGTAACAACCTCATGAAAAATTAAATATTGTGTCTATCCTGACTAAGGTCTGTTAGCTTGTGTGAGATGTGTGATATGAATAAATTAAGCAAATTACATTCTTTCCACTAAATTCACAATCATTCCCAGCTGATGTTCATCATGTATCTAGTCAATGTTTTATCCACCAGGTAAGTAAATGTGATTTTAGATTAATTCGATTTTAAGTGACTTTCTTGTGCAGACAAACGTTTCACTCCCTTTTTACAGATCTATCATCCTTCTGGAATTTCATCATGGCTCAATACACTTGTATTTCAAAATTTCTATATTTTCGTACGCATCTTTCCCATGTGCCCAAAATATCTAATGAGAAAATATATACGTGGAGAGAGACTGTGGAGTCAGATTTTATTTATTTATTTATTTGTTTTATTTTTTCCCCCACCTCATTAAAGGTGCGGTAAGTAAAATGTAACACTGTTTGGAAGTTAGTCGGCCGACACCAACAACAAACGTGTAACCAATCAGCATTAGGGGGTGTAGCTATAATGGTCGAGGAGAGAGAACGAGCAAGAGGGAGATTTGGAAAGAAAAAAAAAACTGCAGGAAGAGAGATGATGAGACACAATACAAAGGAGCTCAAAAGAATATCACTGGAATGAAGGGTTATGACTGGGCAAGCGCTGTTACAGTCATATGGACTTTCTGTTTGTGTTTTTCATCTGTCACATGTTCCTTTGTTCTAGTTTCCCGCCACAATCTGTCACCATGGACACTATCACATTCATGTCAGCTGTTCCTCGTTTGAGTTCAATCATCTGTGTATTTAAGTTCCTGTTTCTGTTGATCATGTTGTCGGGTATCGCTTACGTTGGATGTTAGTGTGTTTCTCCTGTGTTCCTGTATGCTCCTTTGGATTCTCTGGTAAAGTTTGACTCTGGATATTACATTCCTCTTCGTGCGTGTGTCTTCACACCTAACACTGTAACAGAATACCCGACCAAAACTTTAAGCGACATTTTTTTATTTAGTATTTTCTTTTTGGTTTTCGTGGTCAGTCTTTTTTTCCCCGTTTCTTCACTCCTGCTTGCACTATGTTCCCTGATGTGAAACTCATGTGCCTTGAGCAGGGAGAAAGCTCCCTCGAGAGACATTTAGAACTGTTTTTGGATCTCGCACATCAGACCACCTTCCCGGACTACTGCCTGTGCACGTTCTTGCACTTTGGACTCAATTCCACTACACGTGCACAGCTGTCCGGGGAGGGTCCTCGAGGGAGCTTCGCGTCCTACGTGGAGTGGGTGCTGGCGTCATGTGGATCACCTATGACTGTAGGATACGACGACAACGACGCTAGCCCCACTTCCCAGCCAGTGCCCAGCCAGAACCACCCAGACGGCGAGGATATTCGACCTGAGCCCACCGCAGGTAGTACGACGGAGACCGCCGCGATTGAGCCGCCCACGCCCACAAGAGCGATCGGGGGTCACATCACCACGGAGCCCGAGCAGCGTGTACCTGACCAGGTGTGTGAGCCGGCCGAGTCTTCCATCGCCGAGGGAGTGTTGGTGGACCTCGAGGGTCCGGAAATGAGCCCCGCCCACCCCCACGCTACTGAGAGTGAGTTTGCTGAGACACTGCTGGACTTAAGGTGTGGAGAGGAAACCTGTCCTGTCCCTATACTGCCTGTCTCCCCGCTGGTTCCATCCAGCCCTGAACTGCCTGTCTCCCCGCTGGTTCCATCCAGCCCTGAACTGCCTGTCTCCCCGCTGGTTCCGTCCAGCCCTGAACTGCCTGTCTCCCCGCTGGTTCCGTCCAACCCTGAACTGCCTGTCTCCCCGCTGGTTCCGTCCAGCCCTGAACTGCCTGTCTCCCCGCTGGTTCCGTCCAGCCCTGAACTGCCTGTCTCCCCGCTGGTTCCGTCCAGCCCTGAACTGCCTGTTTCCCCGCTGGTTCCATCCAGCGTTCCTCTCCCACCTTCTCATCAACATTCCAGTGACTCTCCACTGACCTTAGATGTTTACATGGAACTCCAGTCTGTTTCCCAGTCCACAGCCATCTGTGCCACCCAGACATCTCCGTCTCCCTCCAGTCCCTCGATACCACCTCCTCTCAGTAGCGTGGCACCATCTCGGGCCTGCCGGGATCCGCCTCTTCCTGGGCACGAGGAGCCCGAAGCTCTGCCTCCAGCTTCGGATGATCTCGAGCTGCCTCCTCCCATCACTCTGACTCCTGCGCCTGCGCTCCTCCCACCCTCGACCTCTGAGTCGACCATCGGCCTTCCGACCACGCCGGACTCCCTCGGCACGTCGGCTCCACCTGGGTCAGACATCGCTTCGCCTTCGGTGCGGACCTACGGACCATTCGCTGCTCTCTAGCCCTCCACCCCTTCCACTACGGCTTGCTCCGCCCTACCTCAGGCTCCGTCTCCGCCCTCGGTCGCTCCTGCGCGTCTTCAGACCTCCGGATCCCCTCCTCAATCTCAGGAGGTCGTCACTGCGGCTCAGTTGCGGCCGCTTGGATCGTCACCATCTCTCCACCTCCTCAGCTCGTCAACTACGCAGTGGGCTCCATCCTCACCGTTGTTGACTTCGGTCCTCCCCATGGTGGTCGTCAGCAACTCTCTCCCATGGCTCCTCCCTCCATCAACGCCGCCGTGGGGCACTACCCTGGCTGGTGCCTGGCACAACAACCTGCAGCCCCTGTTCAAGGCCACCTCCCGGACTTCACCACCTCCTGCACCACCCTGGACTCCGTTTCTCCGCCTCCTCCCGGTTAGCCGTCTGCCTCCTGAACCGCCTCCTACATCATCTTCAGCATCTTATTCTCCTCTTCCCCTCTCTCTACGGCGCGAGGACGCGCCTTTCCGGGAGGGGGCGTAATGTTACAGTCACATGGACTTTCTGTTTGTGTTTTTCATCTGTCACATGTTCCTTTGTTCTAGTTTCCCACCACAATATGTCACCATGGACACTATCACATTCATGTCAGCTGTTCCTCGTTTGAGTTCAATCATCTGTGTATTTAAGTTCCTGTTTCTGTTGATCATGTTGTTGGGTATCGCTTACGTTGGATGTTAGTGTATGTTTCTCCTGTGTTCCTGAATGCTCCTTTGGATTCTCTAGTAAAGTTTGACTCTGGATATTACATTCCTCTTCGTGCGTGTGTCTTCACACCTAACAATGTAACAAGCGCTTTAGGGCACGCATTTATATTTCCAGCGCTGAAGAGAGATAAGCGGGAAGGCCTGAAAACAGTGCAGATGCTGCTTTGATTCGGCTTCACATGTGAGTAAAACTGGGTTTGAGTGTCATTGATTGTCTGGAGCTGCTGTGCTGTTGCCGACTAACAACAAACACTTGTTTGTATTCACTCTTGTGTACTGTACATTCTTTTTTTTGTGCTTCCTTGTCATTCGTTCATCATCTGCACTACATTTTTCGTGAAGCATTTTGTTGTGTGTCAGCTGTGATAAACAGACATCCACTTTCACATTGCGTGTGTAACAGAGGCCAGATAGTGAGAGTTGTGCAGGTAAACCACTGCACACTGACAACCGCTAGAGAACGCGGTGTTTAGCGTCATTGTTAATGAACTCTCCTTATCTTGCCTGCCAGCAGTGGTCGGGCCAGGGTTCGAGACTGACTCGGAGCAGGGTGGTTAGGATTGAAGAGTGAATTTTGGAGGTGGAGCAATGAAGAGAGGGGTGGGTTTGTTTAGGTTAATTTCAGATATCAACAATGTCCAACAGCATTGTTCAAAATCTACTTACCATACTTTTAACAGCTTTACTTTGTGTCCTTACTAATTTATTTAAAAAGTTGCTATTTTAAAATCACACATTCTGTCTTTTCAGGTTAGAAAACGTTTTTTTGAGAGAGAGAGGAGTACTGAAAATCTTTAACATTACAATAACATTAATCTGCCGCAGATGGACTAAAAGTACCAAAAGTCAAATTCTGATTTCACTGGGTCTTTAAAGCAAATTGATTTTGTAATTATTGTCTTTACCACCGCAAAATTATCTGGGGACTTGATGTTATTCTTTTTCATTGTCAAATATAACAATAATAATAATAATAATAATAATAATAATAATAATAAATAAGATTAAATATAGATATATAGAAATAAAGGGTTAGTTCACCCAAAAATGACATTTCTGCATTCTGCGCCAACTGCATAGTAGACTGACAGGGTAGAGGAAAAATTGTTGAATAAAATAATTTTTTTGTTTTGTTTTTGCGCACAAAAAGTATTCTCAATGCTTTATAACATTAAGGTTGAAGCACTGTAGTCACGCTGAATATTTTAATAATATCTTTACTACCTTTCTGGATCTTGAAGGTGGAAATTTTGTTGTTTTCTATGTGAGATAAAAAAAACCTCTTGGATTTCATCAAAAATATCTTAATTTGTGTTCCAAAGATGAACAAAGGGCTTATGGGTTTGGAACGACATGAGTAATTAATGACAGAAATTCTGGATTCTCGACGGTTGCTAGGACATTGTTTCTTGGCCCAGATCAAGAGAGACTTGCGTGCTCATGAATTATATACCAAAGTTGAGCATTTACTTTAATATAAGCAATAGTGATGCTAGTAAACACTGCTAATAATTATGACCTCCTACACATTTATGGAAAGGGAAGTTTGTTTTACCGTCTGTGGCCTTACCTTCACATTCAGGAAAAGGGCTGCTCCATTCTCCATTTGGCTGACAGGTGATTTCTCTCTCTCCTTTTAATTTCAATCCTTCTCTACTGCATGAAAATGTTATTGTGTGTCCAGGTTTGACGGGATCCTCAGTATCAGGTAATGGCTTCATTATTAAGTCTTCCATTGCTGTGTTTAGAGGACATGTTGGCTCTAGAGAAAGCAGACATTTGATCACATATTTATCCACACAGAATCATTTATTCTTTATGTGGTCCAGTGTTTAAGAGCAATTATGCTACTAACTTGCAATGTGGTTTAGCATAACAATTACAGTTTTGTCATATGGTATTTCACAAGCAGCGTTACAGCCAAGAAAACTGAGTTAAAGATGAGGTATACATCTATCCGTAACAACCTCGTGAAAAATTAAATATTGTGTCTATCCTGACTAAGGTCTGTTAGCTTGTGTGAGATGTGTGATATAAATAAATTAATCAAATTACATTCTTTCCACTAAATTCACAATCATTCGGGCGTCGGAAGCAAAAAAAAAAAAAAATGTGGGTGAGTCCTCCCCCAAATTTTTTTTACTGGAGTAGATACTGGAGTATTATAGATAGGTAGATAGCCTATCGGGCTCTGTGCTTTGAGAGGGCATGACATATGAGCAGTACAGAACCTATCTTGTCTCATATATTCATGATTTTTCCCAATATTCCAAAGCTATTGTCACCATTTGAAAATTGTCAGAAAAGCAAAACATATCTTCCGCACAAGATGTTGCGCTGCCAAGAGAAGCGAAACCGAATACTGGCGCGTGGGAAATACTACGAACGGACATGCTGAAGAAGAAGAAAAACCACAATAGCCTAACTTTTTATAGCTTGAGCTATAACACATAATAATAATAATAATAATTCATAATTTAGTTTCTACGACTAATCAATTTCCTTGTCCCTCCTTAATTTATAATAATCGGCTTACATGTCTGTAATTTCAGTAAAATAAGGGAATTAATTAGTTGTGGGAACAAATTATTAATTCATGGCCATGATCCATCTTACTCTGCGAAAATATAGGGCGGGACGGTAATGATTTGAGAAAAAGAATCAAGAGATTGCATATCCAGAGGAATACCTCACGAAATAATGGATAGGGCTAAGTTTGTGACTGTGACCCATCAACACACACACACACACACACACATTATATATATATATATATATATATATATATATATATATATATATATATATAAGTGTATATATATATATACTGTATAGATTGTACAACGTGATATACTTGTGCTAATACTGTCAAATGCACACAAGGTTTTACAAAACACAGTCAGTTATGTCTAAGTGACTGACACGCTCTGAAAACTGAACAGACAAACGCTGAATTAGAGACAGTAAAAGTGAGTGGGTCCAATATCATTGGTCTTAAAAAGTGGGTGGGTCTTGCTTGTCCCACCCACATACAATGATTCCGACGCCCATGTTCCCAGCTGATGTTCATCATGTATCTAGTCAATGTTTTATCCACCAGGTAAGTAAATGTGATTTTAGATTCATTACATTTTAAGTGACTTTCTTGTGCAGACAAACGTTTCACTCCATTTTGCATTTTCACAGATCCATCATCCTTCTGGAATTTCATCATGGCTCAATACACTTGTATTTCAAAATTTCTGTATTTTCGTACGCATCTTTCCCATGTGCCCAAAATATCTAATGAGAAAATATATATACGTGGAGAGAGACAGTGGAGTCAGACTTTATTTATTTGTTTATTTTTTCCCCCCACCTCAATAAAGTTGCGGTAAGTAAAATGTAACACTGTTTGGAAGTTAGTCGGCCGACACCAACAACAAACGTGTAACCAATCAGCATTAGGGGGCGTAGCTATAATGGTGGAGGAGAGAGAACGAGCAAGAGGGAGATTTGGAAAGAAAAAAAAAACTGCAGGAAGAGAGATGATGAGACAATACAAAAGAGCTCAAAAGAATATCACTGGAATGAAGGGTTATGACGGGGCAAGCGCTTTAGGGCACGCATTTATATTTCCAGCGCTGGAGAGAGATAAGCGGGAAGGCCTGAAAACAGTGCAGATGCTGCTTTGATTCGGCTTCACATGTGAGTAAAACTGGGTTTGAGTGTCATTGATTGTCTGGAGCTGCTGTGCTGCTGCCGACTAACAACAAACACTTGTTTGTATTCACTCTTGTGTACTGTACATTCTTTTTTTGTGCTTCCTTGTCATTCGTTCATCATCTGTGCTATATTTTTCGTGAAGCATTTTGTTGTGTGTCAGCTGTGATAAACAGACATCCACTTTCACATTGCGTGTGTAACAGAGGCCAGATAGTGAGAGTTGTGCAGGTAAACCACTGCACACTGACAACTGCTAGAGAATGCGATGTTTAGCGTCATTGTTAATGAACTCTCCTCGCCTTGCCTGCCAGCAGTGGTCGGGCCAGGGTTCGAGACTGACTCGGAGCAGGGTGGTTAGGATTGAAGAGTGAGTTTTGGAGGTGGAGCAATGAAGAGAGGGGTGGGTTTGTTTAGGTTAATTTCAGATATCAACAATGTCCAACAGCATTGTTCAAAATCTACTTACCACACTTTTAACAGCTTTACTTTGTGTCCTTACTAATTTATTAAAAAAGTTGCTATTTTAAATCACTCATTCTGTCTTTTCAGGTTAGAAAACTTTTTTGAGAGAGAGAGAGAGGAGTACTGAAAATCTTTAACATTACAATAACATTAATCTGCCGCAGATGGACTAAAAGTACCAAAAGTCAAATTCTGATTTCACTGGGTCTTTAAAGCAAATTGATTTTGTAATTATTGTCGTTACCACCACAAAATTATCTGGGGACTTGATGTTATTCTTTTTGATTGTCAAATATAACAGTAATAATAATAATCATTAATAAGATTAAATATAGATATATAGAAATAAAGGGTTAGTTCACCCAAAAATGAAATTGCACCAACTGCAAAGCAGACTGACAGGGTAGAGGAAAACTTGTTTAATAAAGTCATTATTTTTGTTTTGTTTTTGCGCACAAAGAGTATTCTTGTTGTTTTATAACATTAAGGTTGAAGCACTGTAATCACGTTGACTATTTTAACAATGTCTTTACTACCTTTCTGGATCTTGAATGTGGTCATGTTGTTGCTTTTTATGGGAGATAAAAAACCTCTTGAATTTCATCAAAAATATCTTAATTTGTGTTCCAAAGATGAACGATGGTCTAACGTGTTTGGAGCAACATGTAATTAATGACAGAAATTTAATCTTTGGGTCAACTAACCCTTTAACTAAACGAATAAAAGTAGGATGAGTCATCCAGCATATACTGTATCTTTAAAATATTCATAAATATTTGATATTTTTTAGCTGTAAAAATGTAATAATGCTTACATTTAAATGTTGCCAGTACGTCCATATTGTACCTTCAGCATCTATCCAAGCGTACAAAAATGTACGTTTTGTTTGTAAAAATGATGTTTTAATATCTATGTATTAATAATCAGACCAGGCTGATATAATATATTATCCATATTATCCATGTAAATCTCACCGTCACAGTGCTAGTGCGTAGCTATGCTGCTGCTAGGTTACTCTGGGTGGTTGTTAGGACACTGTTTCTTTGCCCAAGTCAGGAATGACTTGTGTGCCAATAAATTATGTATGAAGGTTTTTTCTTTAATATGAGCAATAATGATGTTTATAAACACTGATAATAAAACTCAACTAATTAAGCATGTGATCTTACCTCTTAGACATTTAGGGAATGGGAGGTTCCATTGTCCATTTGACAAGCAGGTGATTTTATTATATCCTTGAAATTTCACTCCCTTCCCAACACATGAAAGAGTTATTGTTTGTCCAGATCTGACTGAAACCTCAAGCTCTGTGCGTCTGTCCGCAGTGATGTCTGATCTCATGTTCACTGTCAGGTTTGCAACACACATTACCTCTAAAAACAGAAAGATCGGATCAATCGAGCATCCTTAATGTGAACAACAGATCTATCTTTGATCTATCTTTTTACTAATCTGTAAGAAGTTTTAAAAGACAGTTCTCAATACCAATCAAAATCTTACCTTTACATGTTGGCACTTGTTCCCAAATTCCACTGCGGCAGAAAACTGTGCTTTCCCCATTCATTAAGAATGAGCTTCCACATACGTATGTTACACTAGATCCAACTACATAAAATTCTTCAGGTTTAGATGTTATGAGTGCATTTTCCACCTTTGGAGGAATGTCACAACGTACATCCACTAAAAAAAGAAACGCATGGAAATTCATGAACTCCAGTAAGACTGATGTTAACATTATCAATAGATTCCATTGTCCACTATATGCTGCTGCTGCTCCTCACAAAAATATAATAAGAGTTTGAGGAGCTCACCAATACAAACTGGTGTCTCCCATGTACCACTGACACATTTTATGAAGTGTTGAGTTGGTATGAACCCTGGATCACATTCAAATGCTATTCTGTCTCCATCCTGGAAGATCTGTTTTGTTTGCTTTAGTTTTCCATGGTGAACACTGGGAAAAGCACCACATTCTTCCTTCCCTGTAAAGACAGATTATATCTCAGTAACCTATGATTCGTCTAACACCTGAAACTGACAATAATGAAACTCACAGATGCACCGAGGTTCTTCAGACCAAGAGCCTTTGCTGCATGTCACTGAATCCCACCACTTCCCACTGAATGGTTTATAACCCGTGTTGCAGGAGTAAAAGATTTCTTCCTCCTTGGAGGAGTATATGAACCCATTTTTCACAAATAGATCAGGGCACAATTTTTGTTTTGCTGTAAGGAAACAGTTACAAAACTCTTCAAAATTATGATATGTTTTTTAAATGTCATTGTGTAGATATATACACTGTAAAAAAAAATCGTAAAAAAAATGGTCAATAACTGTCAGCTACGGCTGCCAAACAAAAACCTTAAAATTAAAGTAAAATATTCTAATTTAAATAAAGTGTAAAAAAACATTAACAGAAATTTTCATTAAACTTTTTCTACTGATTTTACAAGTATTCTCTGAATTATTACAATAAAACACCTTCACTGCAAAACATAATCTTAAAAAACAAAAAAATGAAAGAAAGAAAGGCCAAATGAGTTTCAGCAAAGGCTGCCAAACGAAGTCTTTAAAATAAATGTAAAACACTCTTACAAATAAAACAGTGGTTTTATAGATATATCTTGAATTGTTAACACATTCAACTGTAAAATGCAAAAAGGCTCATCCTGGACTGAAGCACAGGCTCTACTCTCCAGCACAATGGTGACCCACAAAACACACGATACAGAAACGCTTTAAATCCCAACAGAACATGAAACACTAACAGATCTCTCAAGATCTCAGCATCTTCACTTATTACAATCCAGACTTTATTTCATATTAAAGTTCTTATTGAGAATTAACAGAGGTTTAGATGTTTTATTGAAAAATAAATAAATAAAGTTTGAAGTCACCATTCTGGTGGTCAGTGCTTAATTTAGTTGAGCTCTTGACCCTTGACTCTTTGCCATTAGTATTTCTTTGGCTGCTTTAACTGTGTGTTTCTGATTTATGTTTATTATAGCAAACAAAGCAAGAAAACTTTTTAAGTAAAAATCAAGAATCAGCGTATGAATTTCAATGACGGTGACAATAAACAAAACTCTGAACAAAACAAGCTACTAAAGTCACAATTGTTGAGATTCATATGTTGATTATTGATGTCTCTGTGCTCCCCCCCCCAAAAAAAGGTTGAAAACATTTTCTGCATAATGACTTAAAAATCAGAACACCAGGTTATCATAATACGATCCACAAGGTTACAGTAAATCATATGAAATTAACAGTTAACATACTCAGAAACTCACACTACATGATGTCAGTGGATCAAGCCACTTCATGATAACTACATCATCAATAAACAACCAATGCACTGTAACAAACATGCATTAGACACAGTTAGAGCAGTCAGAGGGTCAATAAATCAAGGGTCAAGAGCTCAGCTAAAGCAAACGCTTACCTCCATAACAGTGACATCAAACTTTGTATAAAAGAAATAAAGTCTAGACTGTAATAAGTGAAGATGCTGAGATCTTGAGAGATCTGTTAGTGTTTAATGTTCTGTTGTTGCCAATCATTTGAATCAAATCAGGAAATACCTGTAAAATAACAGTATTTTTTAACATTTAAAGAAAATTTTTGTTAAAGTTTTTTGCACTTTATTTAAATCAGGATATTTTACTTTAATTTTACGGTCTTTGCTTGGCAGCCGCAGCTGCCAGTCATTGAGAGTATTTTCTTACAGTGAAGGTATTTGATCATAACAATTCAGGAAATACCTGTAAAATAACAGTGTTTTTCGGTTTATTTAAATGAGGATATTTTACTTTAATTTAATGGTTTTTGTTTGGCAGCCACAGCTGCCAGTCATTGACTGTTTTTTTAAGGATTTTTTTTACAGTGAAGGTATTTGATTGTAATAATTCAGGAATTACCTGTAAAATAACTGTTTTTTGGTTTATTTAAATTAGGATATTTTATTTTAATTCTACAGGGTTTTTTTTTTTTTGGCTGCCATTCATTTGACTGTTTTATCATTTAACTGATTTGTTACTGTTTAATTACAGATTATTTTTGTAATTTTACACACATTTGTTTGTATTTAAGAAAACAGAAAAAATACTGTATAAAAATACAGTAAATTTTCTGTAAAAAATATGTGAATTACTGTAATTTTTCATTAGTGTCATAATACATAAAATAACAGCCGAGTTGTTCATTTACATATATTGTTTGCATTTTTACAGAGTTTTGAGTATAATTTAAGATGAAAGAAAATGACCGTAAAAAAATCACAGTTATTTTCCGTAAAATTAGGATTTTTTTTTTTTTTTACAGTGTAGTGATTTGATTGAATATTGAAAAAGTTCTGTGATATAACTAACATACCAGTGCATTGTTGTATGCCTGTCCATATAGTCTGGTCATTACAGGTGATTACTATGAGCTGCTCTGGTTCAAACCCACGATGACATTTATATTTTATCCTTGAATGGATGTTGTAGTTTGGTTTCTGACCTTCCACAATTTCTGCATTTGGGATGTTTGGTGCTGCACACATTCTCCCTGTAAAACAAAAATATCAATCATATTAATTTGAATTCATATTATATGCACAAATTGTAAGATTTAATATCAGCACATACTAGCACACAGTGGTTTTGGAGTCCATCCGTCTAGTGTGCATGTGGCCACTGCTGCCTTTTGTTCATACCCATCCAAGCAATAGTAAGATTTTCTTGCTCCCACTTTCATATCTCCCCAGAAGTAATATTCTGGGTAACTCACATGCTGGTTATGTGGAACTTCACATCTAATATCTGAAACAAGATTCACATTATTGTAATAACATGCAGTAAGTTCAGCTCCTAATGCAGAAGTGTTTCTCTACAATCTTACTCTCACAAACAGGCTCATGATCCCACTTCCCGTTCTCTTGACATGTAAATGATTTGATGGTTTCTTTTGTACCAAAGATCCAGTATCTTTCAGCGCAGGTGATCTCCACACTTTCTCCAGCTCTGAAAATAGTTTTTCCCTCTTGGTCGATATTTTTTATTCCAAATCTGTTTGACTTCAGCTCACAAGTTACTTCTGTATAAGACATAATTATGCACAACTAAGGCTATGTTCAGACTGTCAGTTCAAATCAGATTTTTGTGCATATCCGATTGAAATCCGATCAGATTTAGCATGTGTAAAAGGCAAAAAACCACATGAAATGCAATTTTTACTAATCCATTTCAAGCTACTGTATATGTGGTTTGCAATTCTATTCAAATTGCAAAGTGCCAGACGAGCAGACGATGACACTATAGAAGATTAAAACCGGCGGTGACAACAGCAGGGAATAAAGCTGCTCATACAAGCCTCCTTGTTTCTGCTGCTGCCTCATAGACGGCGGCTGCACATGGTCATATTGTAAATAAGACGACATCTGTATTGCAAACCCCTCTGTGTTGCAGTTGTTGTTGTTTTTGGCATATGCAGCCAATGAGGATAATCCAGAAAATGAAAGAGCGGCATGAACACAAATTGGATATGAACAGTTGCGATGCACAGTGCGGACCGCAATAATTTTTACATCAGATTCCAATTGGATTCACAAATAATCGGATTTGGACTGACAGTGTGAATGTAGCCTAAGGGTAAGGAGAGATGAAGAAACAAAATTTTGTGAAACAAATATGTGGAAGTCATAAAATGGAAAATAAAGTTCTAGCTTTCCATAAATAGAGTACAATTTGTTATCCCTATGTAAGTATTAGAGGCAGATTTTCTATCTTGAGAATTTTTAGGTGTATAGGTTATTTGCTAAACTATTATCTGAAAATTAATCTGAAAATGTCTGTATACCCCCCCCCCCCCCCCCCCCCCCCACACACACACACAAACCAAGTTCTTTACCTTCTCAACAATCCAAATTTTTTAAATATTCTCACTATTTTGAAATAATCCATTGAATTAGTAAGTAGTTACTAATTTTGAAGTTATCAAATAATAATAATATTTTTTATAAAAAAAGAAATCAACATCAGTTGGGCCCTTTCAGCATGACAGGAAGATGGAAGTAAATAATCGCATTTTACAAATATTAGTGTGTTGACTGCATGTATCAAGCTCCACCTTTTATTGTTTTTTATTGTTTGTTTTTGTTTTTTAAATGGAACTAAGATCAAACTAATATTTTCTTGAATATATGGGAAATATTAATTTTTCAATAACTACATACTCGCAATTTTGTTTTTGAATTTTCCGTTTTGAATTTAAGGCTAATGGCTATCTAATTTTAGAATGTTTCAGTGCACTACAGAGTTTTTTGCATAATGAAAGTTATATGGATAGAAGGATTTTTGTATTATTTCCTAAATGAATTGTTTATTATGTAACAGTGGTACATTACCGTCACATTCTGGGTTCAGAGTCCAGCCAAATTTAGCACATCTGGGGATTCCCAGTCTAGGCTTGAACCCTTGTAAACATTTGTATTTTAATATGGCATCTCTCTGGTATACTTGCACTTGCTCAACAACAAAACCATTTGATATAGCAGGTGCTGTGCATGTTATCTCTGTGTGGAAAGTGAGAGAAACAAGAATAAAGTGGTGCTTTGAATAAAGCACAGAAATCTGTGATCATTGGGTGAAGATATGACAAAACAAAAAATTAAACAATAGAATGAACCTTTGCATGTTGGAACAGAGTCACTCCATTCGCCCGTCTCTTTGCAGTGAATGTCACTACTTCCGTCTATCTTTTTGTCAGAAGATACACACTCAAAGTGAATTACATCACCATAACTTCCCTCTTCTGTGTTGCCTGATGCAGTCACATCTGCATTTGTGTGAATAGCTGGACATTTCATAGCTAGCCAATAAATAAATAAATAAATATGAAAAAAAGAAACCAACAAACAAATCACTAAAATTACAATTCTCTTGAATAATGCAGCTTATGAGTCACTATCAGAAGGACGGAGAAAATTAAAAGAAAAAGAAAAAAAATGACTTTCAAGAAAGCGTACCCTCACAGACAGGAACAGTATTATCCCATCCTTGAGCTCTGCAGGTACGCTGATTGATTCTGCTTGTCATTTCAAATCTGTAAACACAATGTTTTTACACTTTTTACAAGAACAAAGAATGTTAAAAGGATAGTATACATTTCATACATTAGAATAAAAGCATAAAGCACATTTACCCTTTCTTGCAAGTATACAACACTGTTGCTCCAAAAACAAACTCCGACCCTACTATAATTTTAAAATCACCATTTGCTATGTCTCCTGGGTGACTGCATTTTCTCTCTGCAGAAATCAAACAAGTTTTACTCTGCATAATGGCATTGATTTAATTACCAATAAAATGATGTGGTGATCATATTGACAATTTTCTCACTTGCACATGGTCGCTCAATGACTCTCTTCCATGTTCCCTTGTCACACTTTAATCTATACATGCCAGTAAAACCGGTCATGCAGTTCACTTTCACTGTTTCACCATCATTGTATAAAGCTTTCGTAACTGGTTCTGTGTTTTCATATTGGATGTCCTCTGGAAGACATTCTGAGAAGCACAATCAAAAGTTACACAAAGACGTAACTATCATGTTAAATGCTGAAGTACATGCACAACTAGTCAACACTCTCTAAAGCTACAGTTTGGGAAGTGCATATAATATAATATTTATGTTCAAGTCAATAAAATCTAAAAGACTTTCAAATAAATAACAACAAAAAAATTACTTACCTTGACATTGGCCACAATTAAAGAAAAACAACCAAAAGACTAAGCCGATGAGTTTTACAGGAACTCTCATTTTGAGCTCAGTTCACAAGTATCTTTTTTGGTCTGTTTCTGATACTCTTGTCTGCTTGGGGATCAAAAAGTTAATCATTTACCACCAGACATTCAGGCAATATTTCCTGTAAATGATGCAGCAATTCTTATTTGCCATTTAGTCAAGTTACTTTAGAGAAGTCAATTTTCTTGAGCCATATTTATGCAGCATATGAACAGGAAGCAAAGAATCTGAAAATGTTCACCTCTGAGCTCTGTAGTTTAATCCTGTTAATGTTTTTCACTGGCTCATGTTCTTCTTGAATCAAATTATAAAGTATGATTGTGTTGTGAATGAATCTGTCCCAGGGCACTGGAAATGAGTGAGACTCAAGAAGATTTACAATACTTTCGAACTTTTAAACATTTCAATAGTACAGTCATTGCAAAATATACTTGTAACTGCCATTGCAAAATGTGTCCATTAGAATTAAGCAATCTATTGAACTGATAGAAAAAAAGAGGCAGAAGAAGAGTTTGACCCTTAAAGTATTCGACTGACTGCTTAAATTGTTGTTGTCTCATTTGACATAGAATATGATCCTCCTTATCTCACACTGAAAAAAAATAATTGCAAATGTAAAAGCTGGATGTCATTTACTGGATCTTACATTTTGGACTTTTTGTAAACACTGAAAAAAACTCAAAGGTCTTTAACTTTATTTGCAAATAGTTGTCATGTGATAACAGATTCTTGGCACATTCAATGAAAATGATAAAAATAGGACCTGAAACGCTTCAAAAAAAAAGAAAAAAAGAAAATGTTGACTGAATATAAATGTCAAACTAAATACTTATATTATGGCCCGGTTTCACAGACAGGGTTTAGCATAGGCCAGGATTAGACTTTAGTTTATGGTAACTAAGGAGCTTTTATAAACGTACCCTTGAAAAAAACATTACTGGTGTGCATCTTGAGACAAAACAATGACAGTGACATATTTTAGGGTATGTCAGTGCAAGTTGCTTTCAGTTAAAACAGCTCAAACATGCATTTTAGTCTAGGACTAGCTTAAGCCTTGTCTGTGAAACCGGGGTATATGTTATATTTTTTTATATTTATATTTTCATGTTTTTATAAATTTTTAATATATAGTTTTATATATTGAGATATATTATTATATCTTTTGAGGTTTGTGATTTTTGCAACCCTATACCAAACTTAAGACACATCTATACTAAAATACCTAATTTGATTAGATTACATAAACATCAAAATTAGATAGACAAAGGAGATTAAAAGCTTTGGATCAAAGCTTGGTTTGTAGTAACTGATAAACCTATTTCAGTGGTTGTGTAGGGAATATTATGTTTGATCATTTTTTTCATAAAATACCTCGAGTAATAGAGTTGATGGTTGAGCATACTGAATGCAATCAACACTTTATTTGTAAAAAAAAAAAAAAAAAAAAAGAATAAATAAAAAAATTAGAAAATGGAATGAGATTATTTGTATAATTCTTGACATGCTGTAGTAGAAAGGGTCCAAATAATATCACAATTTTTACATTTTTCCACCTCAAAATTCCTTTCCTTAATCAACTGCACCACCAAGCTGTCCCTGCGTGAAGATTAAATTTATGATTGTATTTATTATCTTAAAACACTGTTACATGTTCCCTGTTTGTTTGGACTTTTGTGTTGTAATTCTAGTTCCTGTTTCCTGTGCCACTTGTTGTAGTCCTGTGTAGTTTCCCCTGCTAATTAGTCCTTAATTGTTCCCTGGTGTCTTGTCAGCTTGTTACCTTTTGTGTATTTAAACCCCATTAAAAAAGGTAGATCTGGTGGACGTTCCTGGGTGGATGATTTTCTGGACATTGCCTATCTTACCAACCTCCCAGATTTTGTTCTTATTGTTTTTTATCGTTCTGGGCTAAACAACCATATTCTATCACTACTTCCCCATGATGGTCCTCGAGGGACATTTCGTGAGTACATGGATCGAGTGCTGCTGTTGAGCAGACCCTGCTTTTTGTGGAGGAGGTAGATGAGGACACTTCCCCTAAACATTTTTATGCCCCTTTGGTCTAGTGGCTGCCTTGCCAGAGTCTTCTGTTATGGCCGCCATACCAGAGTCCTCAGCCGTCATGGCCGCCACACTCGAAGCAACAAAGGCTGTTCCAAGGTGATCAAGACTGCCGTCCAGTGTGGGGGACCCTCCACTAATGTCGGTGCGAGCAGCTGGTATCCTGGTGGTCCCAATGCATCCAATTTAGGCAGTCCCAAGTCCAGTGGTCTCAGCGCATCTGAGAAAAACTGTGTTTCTGAAAGTGAATTACAGTGCAAAGCGTACCATCTCCTGTTGTCTGCAGGTGGCGCTATGACTAACTGAATATTGACATATAGATGTCTTTAGACCGGGACTCTTATCACACGTAAATTTTGGGGTAGATCGGACACTGTATGCCTGACATACACCAGCTTCCTCTTTCATGGCGAAACATCAGACTTTGTCAGGCCGCCACGGACACGCCCTTCAGCGAAAACTCAAGATCTTTGCAATTTAACATTGCTAAGACCTTAAGATTAAATGTGTGACCAAATATGATGTTGATCTGGTTAAATTTCTATGAGGAGTTAATCACAGTGTAAAAATGTAATTTCCTGTTGTCCACAGGTGGTGCTATGACTGTAACTGAATATTGACATGTAGATATTGTTTTGTTGTTTAATTGTATATGCGTCTGGATGGAGAGTGAAGTATTAATTCAGGTATTAGTACACGATTATTCACGTTCCCATTAGCTTCATCTTTATTGCAATCAGTAAAACTTGTTTATTGGCAAATTAGGTAAGTGTGATAACTGCTTTAAAATATAAATACAACATTAAAAAAGCAACCATTGATGGTTTTGTGTCGATGTACAGCGAGTACAGAATGACAGCTATATTTCCCCGCAAATGCCCAAGCTGGTTTAACAAAAACCAGGAAGTAATCGTGCATATGGTCAATTGAGCATCAATTAAACTCCACAGCCAAACTGAGTATTGTTGCTGACCATGTCCATCCCTTTATGACCACATTACCATCTTCTGATAGCTGCTTCCAGCAGGATAACACCGTGTCTCAAATCATCTCAAACTCGTTTCTTGAACATGACAATGAGTTCACTAGACTCAAATGACCTCCACAGTCACCAGATCTCAGTCCTGTAGAGCACCTCTGGGATGTGCTGGAATTGGAGTTTTGTGGCATGATAGCTTTTGTACAATGTTGAAAAACATTAGCAGTTGATAAGTTTTAAATAAAATTGTTTTATAGAAGAAAATATATATATATTTAAAAAAGAAATAGGCCTATGTAATTCATTGCTGTGACCCAGAAAAATGACCCAACTCTGTGTAGCTGTCCAAAATGTTTCTAAAATAGAGAAGAGAGAAATTTAAACATCACCAGAGTTAATTTTAAGAGCAGACGGTCTGGGTGGGGTGCTTTCTAGTGTGTGAAAGAGGGATTTAAACAGTTATTTTTGGGAATATAAATTATTATTATTATTATTATATAAATAATACTCATTAGCATTTTATTCATTTAAATGATGCATAAACAATAATCAGAACTATAAAAAGAGAAAAACCATACTGATAGAGCACTTCTACAGACACGCGAGCGCGCTCACCTCAGGATAAGGTGCACGAGCGCCAGGCGCGTTTTCTGCGAGCCGTTCTAAAGATAAATATCTATGCTTCTAATAACGTACTGGTTCTATCACTGAAGGATGCGCATAATCTTCATGAAAATTGACATTTCTCTGTTCTTTCTCAGCTTCATCTACCAGTTTATGCCTTGGCTCTGCTGCCGCCATGTTTTCAACACCTGGCCCCGCCTTGACGCAATGATTGACAGGGCGGGGCGTAGACGTGATCGGCTCGAATTTTGAAATCCACATTGAATTTTGCTACATTCATTGCGGGACATTTAATGAAAATGCAATCGCAAGTGTCTTAACTGTGAGTGTAAATGCAATTAAGAAAAATAACATTTAAATGGTAATTTTGCTACAATTTTTGCTTGAAAATGTTAAACATATACAGGTGCTGGTCATATAATTAGAATATCATCAAAAAGTTATTTTAATTTTGATGATTATAGTTGACAACTAAGGAAAATCCCAAATTCAGTATCTCAGAAAATTAGAATATTACTTGAGACCAATACAAAGAAAGGATTTTTAGAAATCTTGGCCAACTGAAAAGTATGAACATGAAAAGTATGAGCATGTACAGCACTCAATACTTAGTTGGGGCTCCTTTTGCCTGAATTACTGTAGCAATGTGGCGTGGCATGGAGTCGATCAGTCTGTGGCACTGCTCAGGTGTTATAAGAGCCCAGGTTGCTCTGATAGTGGCCTTCAGCTCTTCTGCATTGTTGGGTCTGGCATATCGCATCTTCCTCTTCTTTCATAGATTTTCTATGGGGTTAAGGTCTGGCGAGTTTGCTGGCCAATTAAGAACAGGGATACCATGGTCCTTAAACCAGGTACTGGTAGCTTTGGCACTGTGTGCAGGTGCCAAGTCCTGTTGGAAAATAAAATCTGCATCTCCATAAAGTTGGTCAGCAGCAGGAAGCATGAAGTGCTCTAAAACTTCCTGGTATATGGCTGCATTGACCTTGGACCTCAGAAAACACAGTGGACCAACACCAGCAGATGACATGGCACCCCAAACCATCACTGACTGTGGAAACTTTACACTGGACCTCAAGCAACGTGGATTGTGTGCCTCTCCTATCTTCCTCCAGACTCTGGGACCCTGATTTTCAAAGGAAATGCAAAATTTACTTTCATCAGAGAACATAACTTTGGACCACTCAGCAGCAGTCCAGTCCTTTTTGTCTTTAGCCCAGGCCAGATGCTTCTGACGCTGTCTGTTGAGTTCAAGGAATGCGACAGCTGAAACTCATGTCTTGCATACGTCTGTGCGTAGTGGTTCTTGAAGCACTGACTCCAGCTGCAGTCCTCTCTTTTTGAATCTCCCCCACATTTTTGAATGGGTTTTGTTTCACAATCCTCTCCAGGGTGCGGTTATCCCTATTGTTTCTACCACATCTTTTCCTTCCCTTCGCCTCTCTATTAATGTGCTTGGACACAGAGCTCTGTGAACAGCCAGCCTCTTTTGCAATGACCTTTTGTGTCTTGCCCTCCTTGTGCAAGGTGTCAATGGTCGTCTTTTGGACAACTGTCAAGTCAGCAGTCTTCCCCATGATTGTGTAGCCTACAGAACTAGACTGAGAGACCATTTAAAGGCCTTTGCAGGTGTTTTGAGTTAATTAGCTGATTAGAGTGTGGCACCAGGTGTCTTCAATATTGAACCTTTTCACAATATTCTAATTTTCTGAGGTACTGAATTTGGGATTTTCCTTAGTTGTCAGTTATAATCATCAAAATGAAAAGAAATAAACATTTGAAATATATCAGCCTGTGTGTAATGAATGAATATAATATACAAGTTTCACTTTTTGAATGGAATTAGTGAAATAAATCAACTTATAAAGCGTTAAAATATATGTTTAAATTATATGTTAAAACTAGTGTAGGAAATAGCAAACGTAAATTATATTATTGAATTTAAATTATCATTTTGCTCCAAACATTGCACATATAGTATGGAAAATGTAAATTCAAATACAGAAATGCATTGCCATTTTACATATTGCATTGCCATTTTGCATATTACATTTCAAATTGAAATTTACTACACAGGTGCTTCCATACTAGTCAACACTCTCTAAAGCTACAGTTAAATGTTTGGGTAGTTGTGTACACACTGCCAACACACATTTATGTCCAAACACCATGCAAAAGTGAATTTTGCATAATAGGTCCCCTTTAAATCTCTCAAGATCTGATTAAACAACTTCACAAACAGTATTACCAGCTTCACATATTACTAACCAGATTGACTTTATTTCTGTCAGACGTCTACAGCAGTTTTTATTGAGAATTAATAGAGGTTTAGATGTTGATGTCTTATTGAAAATGGTTGAAGTCACCATTATGGTGGTTAGTGCTTGCTTTAGTTAGGCAGTTTGACTTTACCTGTTAACAGTCCTTTTTCTTTGACTGTTTTGGCAGCGTTTGTTATGGCAGGAACAATAAGTACAAAATGTGATCAGATGATGCTGGCTTGATGAGAAGTATGTAATCCTCATTTACAGATCTCATTCAGAGTCTCTGATTATATAGGTTGTGTTTTAAGAACAGCACATCATTGATTAGCCATGTGATAGCAGTTCTTGATGTTTATCACTGGTGATCATTGAAAAATAGTTGTTTTGAAAAAAAAAAAAAAAAAGATATCAAGAATCAGCATATGCATCTCAAAAATGGTGACATACTTCATGCCGCAATGCATGCTGGGAGCCATACGTTTTATACTATTGTGTCTCCCAGCATGCATTGCAGTATTACTTGTAACACTCTGACTGTGGACTCATATAAACTCTGAGCAGTGTTAATTTAACACTGGGAAATTTGCTGTGTACCATACGTATGCAATTCTTTATGGCATCATTTTACCTTCACACCTTAAGCTCATTCAGGTAACTGCATTTAAAGTATCATGAAACCAGAGATGAGTTCATGAAAAACAGAGTTGAGGGTATTTTAAAGATATAACCCTATATGACCACAGACTTCAAGAACCAGGGAGAAATGCGGAAAAACAATATTTTCATTATATTTAGTTGAACAAACACACGTGTTAGTTTAATACAGAAAGAATAAAGGCATAGTTACTTTTTTTGCCCATTGTTCTTTGAACTTTCTGTCTACATCATTGTCTTCTGTGTATCAGAATAATTCCTCGTCATCGCGTTCATGATCAGACGTACGGCCTTATTCAGTTTCCTTATTTGCATGTATATTTCATTTGAAGAAGACGTGATTAAATATATGTGCATACGGTGCTGGTTCATGTTTAGAGCACTAGAGTAAGTGAAATATGTCCATAAAAACCTGAAACATGCTTATTCTAGTCTGTAATCTTTAATCTACATTTAGAGCATTATTAAACTCATCGTGGCATTCCTTGCAGAAACCGCGCTCACACACGCTCCCCATGTTGTTACATGTTGTTTGAATTCTCAGCTGTAATGCGATCTCATGCGTTATACAGCACAGTGATTGGCGTTCAGAACCATATGACGTAGATTTGTGCCTCTCCAGCCCCAGCAGCCAATCACACACTCCGGAGGCACGCATCTACATCAGATTCCGTGACGTTGCTTCAAATTTGCTTTTCAACCCGGAAGAATGAAATTGCTCAGAAAAATGCAAAAATAACCAATTTCCACTCCTTGATTGAATTTATGCTTTGTTTTTAGTGTTTTCAGTGTTTTCAGTGATGTGCAGCCTGTACATATCTGTTCACATCTCAAAAAATGTGTTTTGGGTTTCATGACCCTTTCGCTGCTACTCTCCATCTGTAAGGGGCACGCTGCTTCCAGTCTGCTACTTCAGAGGGACATGCTGCTCATGTCCTAAATGAAAATATTACTTTTCCAGTATGAGTCCTACTTTTTCCAGTGCCAGTTTGGCTCTTTTATTTAGAAGGTGGGACATATTCCGCCATATTGCGCGTTGCAATGTTTCCCATTCAGAACAATACAAGTGATGCGTCTTGTGTTATTCTATAGTCTTTGGCGTGTTTTTCACACCTTACCAACACTGTTGCCAGTAATTTACTGTTGATTGTACAGTTATTTACTGTAACATACAGTATGTTACTGTAAAGATACCATACACTAAATTAAAACTTGCATTATTTCATTTGCAGAAACCAACTGCCTCAAATTGTCTGACAGCCATTTTAATTTGCAAACTAATATTTATTATATGCTAACAATGTGAGCATATTATTACCATGAACTTATTTCATTAAAGTTCACTAAAACATTTACACAGTTAAATAAAACATGCAGCATGTCATCAATGTTTCCTGATCTTCTCCTGAACCTAAGCACAGGCTCTACTCTTCAGCACAATGGTGACCCACAAAACTCAATTTTACAGTAAACTACTGGTAACAGTGTTGCCAGTATATAACTGTTTTTTTTTTTTTTTTTTTTTAACTTACAGTTTGTTACTGTTAAAATACATTTTGTGGGTGTGTCTTTTTATCTTACACCTTTAACCCTTTCAACCCCACAGGAACATCCTCTAGTGTCCACACTACAGAGTAAAAGTAACACTGACGCTGTGTTACAGTGAGATAATTAAGTTAATATTTAAGTGACTACAAGCAGAACTACAACTGTCTTCCAGCCATTACACATTATTACACGTATTACTGACCAGTTTAACTTTATTTCTACAGAAGGTCTTATTGAGAATTAACAGAAGTTTAGATGTTGATGTTTTATTGAAAAAGTTTGGTTTTGTGTCACCATTGATGAGATCAGTGTTTGCTTTAGTTGAGCCCTTGACCCTTTGCATGTCAGCTTTTGCTTTTTTTTTTTTCTTTGCTTAAGCTATTTTTGCAAGCCACATTTGTTAGGGCAGAAACAAATATGGGGAAAAAAAGTTTGTTAAGTGTTGATTGTTATGTATTGATGAAGGCATGGTCATCACATAGTCTTTCAGTTTGCTGAATTCATGCTGTGTTTCATCTCTTGTTATATTATTAACAAGATACATTTTTACGTTATCGCTACTGTGAACCTACAGCAAGAGTTCCAACGTAAAGAGTTTATTTTTAAACACCACATACAAAAAACAGCTCCAGCATTACAACACAGATATAAAAAATCAGCACATCAATCTCAACAATGGTGGCAATAAAAAAGGACCATTGAGCTTCATAATTTATTCATGCTGCAGTGCATGTTGGGAGTTTTGTACTATGCTGGCACCCATAGTGCACTGCGACATTAAACTTTTGGATGTCACCATTGTTGAGATTCATATTCTGATTGTTGATGTCTTTGCTGTCCCAGATAAATTGGATTTTACGATTTTTTTTGTGCACTATATGGTTTATAGATTCTTCCAAATGCTTGATTGCTCAAACATTGCTGGCTTTTATGCTGTTGAATCACAGAGATAGTATAATCAATAAACATAAAGTACTCATTAAATCAAAGACTAGACACAGAAAGAGGTTAGGGAAGTCCAAGAAGATTATAACATCCCAACAGCCAAACAACCTGATCAACTCCATGTTTGCTTTCTATTTTTTTTTTTTTTTTTTTGTCATAATAAATGTGTTTTATAAACATTCAGTTACAGCAGCCAGAGAAAGATAATGTCAAAGAGTCAAGAGTCCAACTAAAGCAGACACTGGTCACCACGATGGTGACTGCAAACTTCAATACATTTTTATTTTCAATAAAACATCAACATCCAAATCTGTTCATTCTCAACAAGAACTTATGTACATGTATGAACGAAATAATATCACACTGGTTTGTGAACTGGTTTCACACTCAGTGTAGCTGAAGTCAGTTGTAGTTCTTGGGTTTCTGCTCGTCTCTTCTCTTTTTGTTTCTCTGTCCTTCAGTGATTCTGCTTATCAGGTGTTCATCAGTGTCTGAATTCACTCACTTCTTTTAATTAACTCTGTCAAGACTATATTAGTGAACTAATGTAGGGAATAGTGAATACACTGTAAAAAAAATTAATCGTAAAAAAATGGTCGATGACTGTCAGCTACGGCTGCCAAACAAAAACCTTAAAATTAAAGTTAAATATTCTAAATTAAATAAAGTGCAAAACACTTTAACAGAAATTTTCATTAAACTTTTTTTTACTAAAAAACATTATTTTACAGGTATTAACTGAATTATTACAATAAAACACCTTTACTGCAAAACATAATCTTAAAAATAAAAAAAAAAAACAGTCAAATAACTTTTTTAGCAACGGCTGCCAAATAAAGTCTGTAAGATAAATGTAAAACATCCTAATTTAATTAAAGTGCAAAACACTCTTACAGATAAAACTGTGCTGTTTTACAGATATATTCTGAATTATTACTAACAAAACACATAAATTGTAAACTGTGAATCTCTTGTATTTAACCAGAAAAAGCACACATGAACAAATTAATATAACTATATGTTACTGCCTCTGAAATAAAGCATCATGCAATATAACATCAGTGTTTTTTGGCTCATCCTGGACTGAAGCACAGGCTCTACTCTCCAGCACAATGGTGACCCACAAAACACACGATACAGAAACGCTTTAAATCCCAACAGAACATGAAACACTAACAGATCTCTCAAGATCTCAGCATCTTCACTTATTACAGTTTTTATTGAGAATTAACAGAGGTTCAGATGTTGATGTTTTATTGAATAAAATAATAAAGTTTGAAGTCACCATTCTGGTGGTCAGTGCTTGCTTTAGCTCTTGACCCTGACATTAGTGTTTCTGATACATGTTTGTTACAGCAAAAAAAAACAAAAACAAAAACAACAGGATTTTTTTCCTGTCAGATCAGATGATGTCCCTTTTCAAGCGATGATATAGCCATCAAAAAGTGGTCTGATTTGCTGATACCAGAGTCTGGTCTCTGATTAAATTAGTTGTAATTTCACATGAAAATACAACTGCAGTGCTGTGATATTATAAACAATTGTGTTAAATCATTATTTCATGACAACTGTATCACCTGATCAGAGTTTTCACTGCACTATAAAAAACATGTATTAAAAACACACAATTAAAGCAATAAAAAAATTTTTTTTTTAAAAACCCAACGCAAACAAGTCAAGGGTCATAAGCTCAACTAAAGCAAACGCTTACCTCCATAACAGTGACATCAAACTTTTTTTTTCCAATAAAACATCAACATCTAAATCTATGTTAATTCTCAATAAGAAGCTTTGTATAAAAGAAATAAAGTCTAGACTGTAATAAGTGAAGATGCTGAGATCTTGAAAGATCTGTTAGTGTTTAATGTTCTGTTGTTGCCAATCATTTGTAAAATAACAGTATTTTTTAACATTTAAAGAAAATTTTTGTTAAAGTTTTTTGCACTTTATTTAAATCAGGATATTTTACTTTAATTTTACGGTCTTTGCTTGGCAGCCGCAGCTGCCAGTCATTGACCGTTTTTTTATGACATTTTTTAAAGTGAAAATATTTTATTGTAATAATTCAGGAATTACCTGTAAAATATCATTGTTTTTCGGTTTATTTAAATTAGGATATTTTAATTCTACGTTGTTGTTTTTTTGGCTGCCATTCATTTGACCGTTTTATCATTTAACTGTTTTGTTACTGTTTAATTACTGGTTATTTTTGTAATTTTACATACATTTGTTTGTAATTTAAGAAAATAATGTATAAAAATAGAGTCAATTTTCTGTAAAAAACGTGTGAATTACTGTAATTTTTCATCAATGTCATAATACATAAAATAACAGCCGATTTGTTAATTTACATATATTGTTTGTAATTTTACAGAGTTTTGAGTATAATTTAAAAGAAAAGAAAATGACCGTAATAAAAATCAGTTATTTTCTGTAAAATTAGGAATTTTTTTGACAGTGTAAGGTGTGATTTGGAACACAGCCTCTGGCTACTTTCTCAAAAATGACAAATATTACCTAGAATACATTGTTTTCTACAGTATATTACTGTTTTAATAGAAAATGGTTTGTTACTGTCAGAATTTGGCAGTTTTTCTACAGCAAGGTCTAATAGTGCAGACACAAATCTAATTTGGAGTAGCCTTTTATAAAACTGGGAGCGGCCAAAGACTGTAGATATAGAAAGACGGTTCACTCCTATTAGTTATGAATGGGAGAAACTGCAACACGCATTCTGGCGGAATACATCCCGCCTTCTAAGTAAAAGAGCCAATCACTGATTGATAAAGTTCTTGTGTCACTGCAGCTGCTGTTAGAAGCTCCGGTTCCCATAGAAACCTGAGACTCTCACTTAGGACTGCACATGTGCATTGGCTCATCTAGCCTGAAAAATACGCTTTTTAAAAGCTATTTGAGCATAAGAAACAACATTTACGGAACAGCTGATGGTAGATTTTGTTGCGGATTTTAAATATGTTGTTTAATTGGGAGTTTGCCAAGCAGGTTTTGAGATATCAGGATTCCCCATTCAAATAGGACTTGGATGCCCGAAATAGCTGCCTGGAAGCATTGCAAATATGGCTGCCGAGTGAACAGACTTTCCTTGAAAGGGACTTTGGAGCGGCAGCGTAACAATTTGATTAAAAAAAGTTTAATTGATTAGGTTATATATTATGTTTCTAGAATTCTAGAATTTTTATGCTAATAAAAATTTTTATGCTAATTTTATGCTAATTTTATGCTAACTTAATGCTAATGGTAGATCCAGGACCGCCCCCCGAACACTGGTTTTGGTAGATTTAGTACATTTTGAATGTGAAATTAACTGATGTGCCAAGCTGAAAATTGGTTAGGAGAACTGTGTAAAACATTTTTGATTCACATTATTAATATTCATTATTATTTATGTATTATTGCTCTGTCTCCTATAAATTGTTAATATATATAAACATATCAGTGGTCACAATTGTAATCAGCAGGAAACCCAGGGTAGAAAGAAAGTTTAATAACTCATGTATTTCCCACATATTTGCATGATAATAAAATTACTTGATTATTTGCAGCTTTCTCTTTGGTCTAAAAGGCTTTTTGCAATCGATTTTTGAAAAGTTTTTCATTGTACTCAGTAAAAAACACACATGCTCACTTAGCTGGCATTAAATGAGGTAATTAATTAAGGTTTTCATACAAGCACAATTTTAAACATGTTGATTTTATCATTTATTTAGTTTTAATTGCAGAAATTCCAAAACAGAGAAACTGAATTGGGGAAAAGGTTTTATATTGATTGGCTTCTTTTGTTTTTGCTTTGTAGAACAGCTGATGCTTCAGTGATGTTTTATTCACTGTCACTCACACAGAGGCAAATTCATCACTCCATCATTACATGTTTGTATTAGGTCACTGTCTACTGAAGATTTGCCTCTCTTACACCTAAAGGAGATTCTATCCCCATGTGCTGAGAATATCTTTTCCCGTCCACGCCATCGCAGCTCTATACCTCTTTCATCCATTACCTCCACAGACACTGAACAGGGCTCTGAAACAAACCCAACATCTCACTCTCAGTGTTACAGAATACATTCATTGATTCATCAGCACAACCTGTAACTACAAGATTACATTAAACTTACAAAAAGAAAAATACAGTGAGAATGTCTTTGCATGCCTTTAATGGTGTAGTGTTCATACTTACTTAAGCACTTAATATTCCCTCTCCATTCTCCTTGATCACAGGTCAAGTATTTGGAGTAGGGGTGACGCTGAACCAGTGTGAATATATTGAAGCAGCTGTATTCAACTTTCTTCCCTGAATCATATTCATCTTTTGTCATTTCAATTGTATCTGCAAAGTCCACGTGTGGCGGTGGCCCACATTTCCCTGAGGGCAAAGCAAGTTTTTTTTTGTTTTTTTTTTGTTTTTAGATCACCAAGTAAATGTGTCATTAATAAATCTCAATATCAGCCAGATGCCTTTTTATGGCCTTAAACCATAGAACATGTTATTAATGTAATGCACATTATTAATTTGAGAATTTGCCTTTCTGAAAATGCCTTTCTGTATTTAAGAGATCTGGGTTGGATATTTCTAAATAATATAACTAGATATAAATTTACATCTAAAGTTGTAAAACTCGCCATCACAGTGCTAGTGCGTAGCTATGCTGTTGCTAGGTTACTCTGGGTGGTTGTTAGGACATTGTTTTTTTGCCCAAGTCAGGAATGACTTGTGTGCCAATAAATTATGTACCAAGATTTTTTTCTTTAATATGAGCAATAATGATGCTTATAAACACTGATAATAAAACTCAACTAATTAAGCATGTGATCTTACCTCCTAGACATTTAGGAAATGGGAGGTTCCATTGTCCATTTGACAAGCAGGTGATTTTATTATATCCTTGAAATTTCACTCCCTTCCCAACACATGAAAGAGTTATTGTTTGTCCAGATCTGACTGAAACCTCAAGCCCTGTATGTTCGTCCGCAGTGATGTCTGATCTCATGTTCACTGTCAGGTTTGCAACACACATTACCTCTGAAAACAGAAAGATCGGATCAATCGAGCATCCTTCATGTGAACAACAGATCTATCTTTGATCTATCTTTGTCCACTCCAAGGCTTTTACCGTCTGTGGCCTTACCTTCACATTTAGGAAAAGGGCTGCTCCATTCTCCATTTGGCTGACAGGTGATTTCTTTCTGTCCTTTTAATTTAAATCCTTCTCTACTGCATGAAAATGTTATTCTGTGTTCAGGTTTGACGGGACCCCCAATATTAGGGAATCGCTTCATTACTAAGTCTTTCATTGCTGTGTTTAGAGGACATGTTGGCTCTAGAGAAAGCAGACATTTGATCACATATTTATCCACATAGAATCATTTTTACTTTATGTAGCACAGAGCTTTGGAGTCACTATACTACTGTTTTCCCATGAGTAGTGGTTTAGCATAACTACTGTTACATTTTTGTCATATGGTATTGAGTTTAAAATGGGGTATTCATCTATCCGTAACAACCTTATGATAAATTCAATATGATGCATATACTGACTAAGGTCTGTTAGCTTGTGTGACATTTGTGATATAAATAAATTAAACAAATTACGTCACTTAATTCATAATCATTCCCAGCTTATGTTCATCATGTATCTAGTCAATGTTTTGTCCACCAGGTAAGTAAATGTGATTTTAGTTTCATTGAATCTTAAGTGACTCTCTTGTGCAGACAAACGTTTCACTCCATTTTCACAGATCCATCATCCTTCTGGAATTTTATCGTATGGACCAATACAAGTGTATTTCAGAAATCCTTTACTTTTGTACGCATCTTTCAAGCCGTTCTCAAAATTTCTTAAGACAAAATGTATGTGGAGAGAGACTGTGGAGTCATTATTGTGATTTATTTTAAATGTTCCTCATTAACAGCTTTGTATAAATTCAGGTGTCCCTACTAATTATTTTAAAAGTTGCTATTATCTATGTTTTATTCAATATTTGTTCAATTTCACTGAGAATTAATGTGACCATTTTCAAATCACCCAATCTTTCTTCTCAGGTTAGAAATTTTTTTTTTTTTTTTTTTTTTTTTTTTTTTTATGAGAGAGGAGTATAGCACAATGGCACTAAAACACTCATTTGATTTTGATTCTAGAAAGCATTTGAAAACTGTGTAGTGCAGGATGAGACATCCAGCCCCAGATCTGGGCCACAAGTAGGCCATAGAAATGCCACATGTCAGCCAAGAGCAAAGAAATAAACCAGAACTGGACCTTATCTAATCCACAAAATATTTATATATTATTTATAGAGTCATCTCAGCATTAACAAGCCTGTTATCAAGCAGAATCACTGAAAAAAAAGAAGAAGAAAAAAAAAAGAAAAAAAGAGATGAGCAAAAACAAAAACTGCAACTGACTTCAGCCACAATCTTAGATGAAATCAACTGAAGATAAAAGACATTAAATCTTTAAAGATCTGATTGAACAGCTCCACAAACAGTATTGCCAGCATCACTTATTACTGATCTGACTGACTTGATTTCATTCAATCAAATTTCTGTTACTACTGCAAATCACAGCAACCGAAAAAACAAAACAAAGGCATAATAAAAGTTAAGAGGCCAACTAATGGAAACACCAATCACCACCATGGTAACCTCAAATGAAACAAACATGAGAGTTAAACTTCTGTTAATTCTCAATAAGAACTGCTGTAGATGAATGAAAGAAATAATGTCAGTCTGGTTAGTAATAAGTGAAGCTGGTAATGCTATTTGTGGAGTTGTTTAATCAGATCTTCAGAGGTTTAATGTCTTTTATCTTCAGTTGATTTAATCTAAGTCTGTGGCTGAAGTCAGTTCTTCTCTTTTTTTCTGTTTCCTTCTTTCCTTCACTGATTCTGCTTGATAACAGGCTTGTCAATGCTGAGATGACTCTATAAATAATATATAAAGATTTTGTGGATCAGATATGGTTCAGTTCTGGTTTATTGCTTTGCTCTTGGCTGACATGTGGCATTTCAATGGTCTGCTTGTGGCCCAGATCTGGCAAACAGGAGCGGTCTGCCCAAGTGCCATCATTTCCACCACATGTGGCCTAGATCATCATTCCGCATGTGCCAGATGTGAGCTGGATCTGGGCAGACACAAAGTTGCTATCTGGGGCACATACTGTACCAGTGAAAGCTGAAAATGTTTAACATTACATTAACATATTAATCTAGCACAGATGGACTAAAAGTACCAAATCTCAAATTCTGATTTCACTGGGTCTTCAAAGCAAATTGATTTTGTAATTATTGTCGTCACCACCACAAAATTATCTGGAGCCTTGATGTTATTCCTATTGATTGTCAAATATCAAATAATCTCTCTTCATTTTCACTTACATAATTTTTTTTTTCTTTTTCTAATCTGTAAGAAGTTTTAAAAGACAGTTCTTAATACCAATCAAAATCTTACCTTTACATGTTGGTGTTTTTTCCCAAGTTCCACTGCGGCAGAAAACGGTGCTTTCCCCATTCATTAAGAATGAGCTTCGACATACGTATGTTACACTAGATCCATCTACATAAAATTCTTCAGGTTTAGATGTTATGAGTGCATTTTCCACCTTTGAAAAGAAACGCATGGAAATTCATGAACTCCAGTAAGACTGATGTTAACATTATCAATAGATTCCATTGTCCACTATATGCTGCTGCTGCTCCTCACAAAAATATAATAAGAGTTTGAGGAGCTCACCATTACAAACTGGTGTCTCCCATGTACCACTGACACATTTTATGAAGTGTTGAGCTGGTATGAACCCTGGATCACATTCAAATGCTATTCTGTCTCCATCCTGGAAGATCTGTTTTGTTTGCTTTAGTTTTCCATGGTGAACACTGGGAAAAGCACCACATTCTTCCTTCCCTGTAAAGACAGATGATATTTCAGTAACCTATCATTCGTCTAACACCTGAAACTGACAATAATGAAACTCACGAATGCACAGAGGTTCTTCAGACCAAGAGCCTTTGCTGCATGTCACTGAATCCCACCACTTCCCACTGAATGGTTTATAACCCGTGTTGCAGGAATAAAAGATTTCTTCCTCCTTGGAGGAGTGGGACTGTATCAACCCATTTTCCACGGATAAATCAGGGCACAATGTTTGTTTTGCTGTAAGGAAACAGTTTCAAAACTTCAAAAATCTGATTTCATATGTTTTTGAGTTGTCATTATACAGATAATGATTTCAATTGTCAATTTCTGTCTGTATGACTGAGAAAAAATTCAAAAATAAAAAGGAAACTTCCAAGAAAGCGTACCCTCACAGACAGGGACATTATTATCCCATCTGTGATCTCTGCAGGTACGCTGATTGATTCTGCGTGTCATTTCAGAACAGTGAACACAATGTTTTTACACTTTTTACAAGACAAATATAACCTCATATAACCTGTCATGCTGTTCAGTTTCACTTTCACCATTAACATATGAAGATTTTTAAACTGGTTCTAGGTTTTCATATTTAATGTTTTCTTGAAGACATTCTGAGAAGCACAAACAAACATTACACAAAGACGTAACTGTCATGTATATTAAATGCTGAAGTACATGAACAACTAGTCAACACTCTCTAAAGCCACAGTTTGTCAAGTGCATGTAATATAACATTAATGTTCAAATTATTAAAATCTAAATGAAAAAGACATTCAAATAAATAACAACAAAAAGCACTTGCCTTGACTTTGGGCACAATTAAAGAAAAAACAACTAAAAGACATGTAGACTAAACTTGACTAAACTAGACTAAAATGTCTAGTTGATTATAATTCATGTTGAGAAATAACATGAATTAAAATGTATTTTGTTTTGGTTTTTATTTCAAAATATGATGTAACTGTCTTTTTGTTCATGTCCAGTGAGAAAGTATGTTTAATGCAAGTGGTGTATTGCTGGCCAATGACTGTTGAACTTTAATGTTACATTATGACGTGAGTTACGTGCGGAAGAAGGAAGGGAGGAGCATCGCACATGGCAAGAGAAGGATGCTAGAAATTTCACTGCGTGTGTTAGAAGTGCATCATTTTGGAGACTTTATATATTTCTTTGAAATATAAGGCCCAAAGTGTAGAGTAACGGTGCTTGTTTTGTCTCTATTCTTTATTTAAAGTGTATTTCATTGTTTCATTTATTTTTTTTGAGTCACCGCACTAAGTCAAGACGTTTGTAAGCGTGACTAGGACTTAACAGCTAGTGACATCTCAAGTTCGTAACAATAACTGTTGAGGAAGTTATTGGACATTCGTGGATTTGTCGCATGCTGGACAGATCGTGTGGTTCATCGTGGGACGTGGATCTACTGGATTCATTGCGTGTTCGGGACAGCTCGTGATGGGAAACAGTGTGTTCGTGGCGTACGTAATCTCAACATTGCTTCAATTTCATCGGATGGATGTAAGTGAATTCATTGTCAAGACTGTTGAATGTGGATTACATTGAATTCGTCAGCTGTTAATGTGCACCAACAAGCTGGACCCCAACGGTAACGAAACGAACACTACCTTTTTGGTCTGTCTCTGATACTCTCACATGACCATAATCATTTACCAAAGTCAAAAAGAGTTTGTTTTTTTTTTGTTTTTTTACACCAGACCAGTCTGTGCAAAAGCAACTGACTTCAGTTGACTACAACTGTCACAGCCTTAGATGAAATCAACTGAAGATAAAAATTGTTAAATCTATGTAGATCTGATTAAACAATTTGTAGTCAACTGAAGTCAGTTGTAGATCTTGTGTTTCTCTTTTCTTCAGTGATTCTGCTTGTTAACAGCAGGTGTTTATCATTATTGCTCAATCATCACTTAATTAATTGCTTAATTATCACATTAACTTTAACTCTGCTTCAGTGTTATTTTAACACTATTTAGAACGGGACCAAATGTATTCTGAGCAGAGTTGATTTAACTGTGTATGAGACTGTGAGGTTTTATGGCGATTTTAAAAAAGAAGTGGGTGGATTTTTATCATTATAGGACGGTTGTGTACACATACTGCCAACACACATTTATGTTCAAACACCATGACAAAGTGAATTTTGCATAATAGGTCCCCTTTAAGGTTCAGTGAACAAAGCATGAAAAACATTGTTTAAACCGGTAACACTTTTGAATAAGGTTCATTAATTAACATTAGTTAACTACATTAGTTAACATGAACTAATAATGAACTGCACTTATATAGCATTTATTAATCTTTGTTAATGTTAATTTCAACATTTTCTAATACATTATTAAAATCTTGTTAACATTAGTTAATGCACTGTGAACTAACATGAACAAACAATGAACAGCTGTATTTTCATTGACTAACGTTAACGAAGATCAGTAAATACAGTAATAAATGTATTGCTCATGGTTAGTTCATGTTAGTTAATACATTAACTAATGTTTAACTAATGAACCTTATTGTAAAGTGTTACCTTTAAACCCTTTCCAATAAAGATCTGTACAGCTTATTTGGATTTTACAAAACTATCTTTAATATACAGCATCCTTAAAAAGAGACTTTTTTTTTCTTTCTTTAATTTTTTTCTTGTTTTTTTTTTTTTTTTTTTTGCATATATAAAATGCATAAATATAATGCAAGAAAAATACGATATTATAGCGATCAGTGAGTCGAGAGTGCACAGACTACACGGTTTGTTTTGCACATAATAAAGGATATTTCACACAGAGCAAAGAGAAACAGCTAGATTCTTTATTTGCTTTATTTTTTGTTTTTGTTATTTTATTTAACATATTAATAATAAAATTAATGAATTATATGATTATATTTAAATTCATTTTAAGTTATCTCATGGCTCACCAGGTTGAGAACTACTGCTCTAAAGCTACAGTTTATAGCCTATGTTCAACTCATTAAAATCTAAATGAAACAGACATTCAAATAAATAACAACAACAATCGCTTGCCTTGACATTGGCCACAAAAATAAACTAAACAAAAGATGAAGCCGAGGAGTTTTACAGGAACTCTCATTTTGTGCTCAATTTTTTTTTTTTTTTTTTTGCTCCGGCCCACATCTGGCACATGTGGCATGATGATCTGGCCCACATGCTGCACAGAATCACAGTCCTTGTGTGGGATGTTTCTGTTTGACAAATCAGGGCCACAAGCAGGCCATAACAATGCCACATGTCAGCGAAGAGCAAAGAAATAAACCTAAACTGGACCTTACCTGAGCCACAAAATCTGTGTATATTAAATATAGAGTCATCTATATTTTATTAATTTCTTTTATCAAGCAGAATCACTGAAGGAAAGAAGAGAACAGAAAAAGAGACGAACAGAAACACAAGAACTGACTTAAGCCAGAGCCTAGATGAAATCAACTGAAGATAAAAGACATTAAATCTCTCAAGATCTCAGCAGAGGATGATTAAACAACTCCACAAACAGCGTTACCAGCTTTACTTATGACTAACCAGATTGACTTTATTTTTGTTGACGTTGACAGTTCTTTCTGAGAATTAACAGTGGTTTAACTCAGTTTCATTTGAAATCAAGTCAACATAGCTGTGTTTAGCATTTCCATTAATAAACCTCTTAACTCTTATTTTATGTCTGTCTTTTTTGACTGCTGTGAAAGTGTGTTTGTTAAATATATTTGTAGTAATAAAGGAAGCTAATGTGAAATGACATCATAACATCAGACATCAATAATCAGCACATGAATCTCAACAATGGTGACAACAAAATATTCAGATAATCAGATCAACTCTGGACATCAAAAAAAAAAAAACCTACTAAATGTCACAACAAAAACAACAGCAAAAAATAAAAGCAAATATTTACAGTTAAACAAAAAAAAATAGTGCAGTTCAGCTGCATAATTTATTCATTCTGCAATGCATACTGGGTGTTTTGTACTATGCTGGCACCCAGCATGCATTGCAGCATGGCACTTTTGATTGTCACCATTGCTTCGATTCATATGCTGATTCTTGATCTCATGCTGTAGTGATGCTGGGCTGTACTGTAAATGTATCAATGACACAACATGGTTGTTATATTTAAGTGACATCTGGGCCTACATAATGATGCTGTCTGTTTTTTTTTTTTTTTTTGGTCTGTGTTTGAGTCTTGTCTGCTTGGTGATCAACAAGTTAATCATTTACTAAAGTCAAACAGAGTTTTTTTTTTTTTGTACCAGACCACTCTGTGCACCAGCAATTTTCACTGCTTGCTCATGTTCTTCTTGAATCAAATTATAAACTATGATTATGTAGTGAATGAATCTGTCCCATAAGGCATTGGAAATGAGTGAGATTGAAGAAGATTCACACTTTCAAACTTTTAAACAAATATTTAAAATGCAGCGTCTTTATTTTGTTACATTTAATTTTGAGAATCATCCAATCAGAATTCAGTAAAATTGAAATTATGATACTTTCTATAATAATAAAAATAAAATAATAAATAAAATCAATAATAATAATAATAATCGATAATAATAATAAAATCATACCAGTGCATTGTTGTATGCCTGTCCATATAGTCTGGTCATTACAGGTAATTACTATGAGCTGCTCTGGTTCAAACCCACGATGACATTTATATTTTATCCTTGAATGGATGTTGTAGTTTGGTTTCTGACCTTCCACAATCTCTGCATTTGGGATGTTTGGTGCTGCACACATTCTCCCTGTAAAACAAAAATATCAATCATATTCATTTGAATTCATATTATATGCACAAATTGTAAGATTTAATATCAGCACATACCAGCACACAGTGGTTTTGGAGTCCATCCGTCTGGTGTGCATGTGGCCACTGCTGCCTTTTGTTCATACCCATCCAAGCAATAGTAAGATTTTCTTGCTCCCACTTTCATATCTCCCCAGAAGTAATATTCTGGGTAACTCACATGCTGGTCACGTGGAACTTCACATCTAATATCTGAAACAAGATTTACATTATTGTAATAACATGCAGTAAGTTCAGCTCCTAATGCAGAAGAGTTTCTCTACAATCTTACTCTCACAAACAGGCTCATGATCCCACTTCCCGTTCTCTTGACATGTAAATGATTTGATGGTTTCTTTTGTACCAAAGATCCAGTATCTTTCAGCGCATGTGATCTCCACACTTTCTCGCACGGGACTAATATTATCACAGAACCTCAGTGTTCGGCAAAATGAGGAAGGTCATTTGCGTGGGAATTTTAACTTTATAAATTACAGACATGGCCGATTCGCATGGGATTACGATCACAGACAACCGCCGCAATTACTACAAATGACTGGGCAGAACTGATGAAATGGCGGTTTCTTTCAGTTTTTCTCTAGTCAGGTATCACCGATTTAATTTTTTCCCCCTTCCTTTCTACTGAATAGGCAGCCAAGTTTTATTGAAAGCCCATTTAGGCAGCGGTGAAGTACCTTTATTCTATACATTCCAGTAAAACCTGCTAAGCAGTTCACTTTCACTGTTTCACCATCATTGTATGAATCTTTCCAAACGGTTTCTCTGTTTTCATATGTAATATCCTCTCAAAGACAATTTGAGAAGCACAAACAAATGTTACACAAAGATGTACTAGTCAACACTCTTTAAAACCATTTAAGGTAAGCGTTGGGTGTGATTAGAATAACATTCTACATTATTAAAAATGAATAAACTCACCTTGACCTCGCACAACAGTAACAGAAAATAGAAAGCAGGAAAAGCTGATGATTTGTACAGGAACTCTCATTTTGAACTCTCCTTTGACAAATGACTGTAACTTTTGTTTTCTGTCTCTTTTTGTATGATGAGGGATCAAAAAGTTAATCATTTACTAAGTCAAACAGAGGATTCTTTTAAACCAGACCACTTTATGGTCGTGCAGAAGGACATTTTGTTTAAAAGAAAAGTCATTTTTATCTGATGTTTATAGCTGTCAACTAAACACATCAAAATACAGTAATAACCTACTGTATCATGCAGTTCACTTTCAGTCTCATCATGAGTCTATTTCACAAATAGATTTAAGTTTTGGGACCTGCTTTATAATATGTATAAGATTAAAATTCAAGTCAATAAAATGTAATTGAAAAGGACATTAAGATGAACAACAATATCATCAAAAATCGACATACAATGGCCTGCCACTTGGTGGCAATGTATAGGATGATGCACTAGGGTCCATTGTAGAGGTTGATGTGCAACTATGGCATCAAAACCCATGCATATGCAAGAAAATGCTTTCTGAACAGCTGTCCACTGTAGTGACCTCTATGCATGAAAGGGTTAAAAATACTATTTAGCCAGTGGAAAATAATGAAAATAACTCTCTCTGAACACTAATTTATACCACTGATTGATTTATTCTAAAACAAGACAAAGACACTGAATGATATTGAGTCATGCAATGTGATGGAAAAATGCCATTTATAGTCATATTTTCTTAAAGGATTAGATTACATATTTTCGTCTGAATTCAAATTTAAAATTACCTCATCCCTGTATTACTGCCCCTCACTGAAGTCCACTATACAGACAAAAACTCTGGAAAAAACTTTCCTCAGAAACCTTAATTTCTTTTTGATTGAAGAAGACATGAACATCTTGGATGAAATGGGGGTGAGTAAATTATCATGACATTTTAATTCAGAAGTGAACTAATCCTTTAATGTCTTGTACCGTTGAACATGGTATGGTGGATGGGACTATTCATATGGAAATTATATATGACATTATGCATGGTAAAACTAGGCATTGTAAGCTCCATATATGGATATTTCGGGGAGGTGATGGGGTGGAGATGCATGTACGCACAATCCTCCGATGACTGGGGTTTTATAAAGGGAATTTTGCGCAGAATATGGCATGCGCATGGTTTTATAAATCTGAAAACATTTGTGTTCTGGCTTTTGTGCGTACGCACACTTTTAGGATGAAATATACGGAAAGTTTTATACATGAGGCCCTAGGTCTGTACACACCTCTTTTCATGCAGTGTGCTCTCCTTGCTCTTACAGTCCTCAGCGTAAATGAGTACCTTTGAAAAGTAACATTTTAAACAATATCTCAATGAACACAAAAACAATTTCCAATTGTTGAAATTGTTTTTGTGTTTACTGAGATATTGTTTAAAATGTTACTTTTAAAAGGGGGTGTACTTATCATACAAAATCATTGGCTCTGGTCTGCAAACTCCACCTATGTAGTAAATACACACTCAAAGTGAATAACATCACCATAACTACCATAACGTGTTGCTCATCTGTGCTAATGGCTGGACTTGTCATAGCAGCCAATAAACCTAAAAATAAAGAAAAAAAGAAACCAACAAAAAAACTATCAAACAAGTTAAAGTAAAAAACAGGAAAATGGAGAAAAAAAAAAAAGAAAAAAAACTAATCTGATGCAGCAACTCAGACTTTATCAGTCATATTTATGCAACACATTAACAGGAAGCAAAGGGCAGTGTCCAAAATAATTGCCATGTCCACATCTGGACTCTGTAGTTTAATCCTATTAATGTTTTTCACTGGCTCATGTTCTTCTTGAATCAAATTATAAAGTATGATTCTGTGGTGAATTAATCTGTCACATAAAGCATTGGAAATGAGTGAGACTGAAGAAGATTCAGAACACTTTCAAACATTGCAAAAGTACAGTCATTGTACAATATATTTGTATTTGCCATTGCAGAATTGAGCAATCTATTGAACAGATAAAAAAGAAAAAACAGATGCAGAAGAATTTGACCCTTAAAGTATTCGACTGATTGTGCTTAAACTGTTGTTGTTGTCTCTTATGACCTAGATGATCCTCCTTGGATGTCATTTACTGGATGTTACTTACTGGACGTTTGGTAAACACTGAATTATTAAACTCAAAGGTCTGATAACAGATTCTTGGCACACAATGAAACTCTTAAAGAAGTATTTCAATTTTTTTTAATGAAATATTTAAAAAAAAGAGTGCCAAACCTTCAGAAAAACTCCCTTAATCAATTGCACCACCACGTGGTCTCTGTGTGAAATTAAAATTTGTGATTGTTTTTATTACCTTCTTAATAGAAGATAAAAGCACTTCTGCACTTTTTTGCACTTTGATGTATATCTGGCCTCTGTATAATAAACTGATACAAGCTTTTTGGCTGATTTTGGATGTGTGCAGATGTTTTTTTTTTTTTTTTTTTTCATTCTTGCATCATTTATTATCTTAAAATGTACACCATACTTTTCTGGTGTATTAACTGCAACAGACAAAAAGATTGTCAGAAATTCCATCAGAATACATGGCTATTAACCAGCCAAACCTTGAACCCTTGCTTAATATGCAAAAAAAAAAAAAGAAAAAAAAAAAGAAAGTCATGGATAGATGTGAGCAGTAGTCATGAATTCTCTGTATATCTTTCCACACTGTCACATGCACTTTGTAATGAAAATTTACATCTGATATGGATTTTAGAATTAGGTGTGGCAAATTGTACTTTAACAAACTCCTCCTAGATATTTTATCAGATAAACATCATATTTGGTCAGTCTAATCTAAAGGCCTTTTTAACGTTAAATTGCAAAGATCTTGAGTTTTCGTTCAACAGCGTGTCCGTGGTGGCCTGACAAAATTTGGTGTTTCGCCATAAAACAGGAAGTTGTTGTAACTCAGGCATACAATGTCCGATCTGCCCCAAACTTCACATGTTTTATTAAAGTGATAGTTCACCCAAAAATGAAAATTTGATGTTTATCTGCTTACCCCCAGGGCATCCAAGATGTAGGTGACTTTGTTTCTTCAGTAGAACACAAATGATGATTTTTAACAGTTGTATAATGCATGGCAATAGTAAAAAAATATATGAGAGTAAAAAAAAAACATGCACAGACAAATCCAAATGAAACCCTGCAGCTCGTGATGACACATTGATGTCCTAAGACACGAAACGATCGGTTTGTGCGAGAAACCGAACAGTATTTATATAATTTTTTACCTCTAATACACCACTATGTCCAACTGTCTTTAGCGCACGCACGGCATCCGGTGCGTGAGGTGTGTACACGCTCTAGCATAGTTTAAACGTGCCTGTAGTACAACAGTTGTTATACAAATGGAAGTAAACCACTAAAAAAAATGGTTTTATTACATCAAAACTTCATTTTATTTTATTTTGTTACTTTTCGTGAGGGCAGCTTTACAAATAAAAAGGACACATACAAAGATCTTGTTCACATACCTCAGTTGGATGTGGAAAAACCATAGGCACAGCTGATGGTTTAAGTCGTACGTGATCCTCTCCTGGGTATGTAAAATCATCAGGGGAAAAATGATCGTTGCAGACCCTCAACAACTTTAGTACGTTAATGGGTGTGTTGATATCCAGCCGAAGAGCAATCAACCATAACTTCAGGCGAGCAGGCTCAGAAGTTGGGAATACGTGGAAAGTCACCACTCCCGAATGAGTTTGCACGAGAGAATGTAATCTTTTAGTTTTAAGTCGGTTTGAACAATCCGGATAAGCGCAAGTAAGTACCATTTTGATTAGCCGTCGTACCTACAATGTTTGAGTGTTACAATAAGTGATGTATATGCGTGAGAGATCACTTCCGCCGCTTGCGTAAACTACGCCAGAGCGTGTACACACCTCACGCACCGGATGCCGTGCGTGCGCTAAAGGCAGTTGGACATAGTGGTGTATTAGAGGTAAAACATTATATAAATACTGTTCGGTTTCTCACACAAACCAATCGTTTCGTGTCTTAGGACATCAATGTGCCGTCACGAGCCGCAGGATTTAATTTGGATTTGTCTGTGTGTGTTTTTTTTACTCTCATAGATTTTGTTACCATTGCCATGCATTATACTACTGACAGACTGCAACGGTTGGAGTTAAAAATCATCATTTGTGTTCTACTGAAGAAACAAAGTCACCTACATCTTGGATGCCCTGGGGGTAAGCAGATAAACATCAAATTTTCATTTTTGGGTGAACTATCCCTTTAAAAAATACACCATACTTTTCTGATGTATTGACTGCAACAGACAAAAAGATTGTCTGCAATTTCATCAGAATACATGGCTAATTAACCAGCCATACCCTGAACCCTTGGTTAACATGCAAAAAAAATTATGGATAGATGTGAGCAGTAGTCATGAATTCTATGTATATGTTTCCACACTGTCACATGCACTTTGTAATGTCATATGTATTAACCAAGTATTTAGAAATAAGATTCATTAAGATAATATACATTTTACATGATATTATATGATTTTGTGGTCAAGTATCCCAGCTTTTAAGCACGGTTTTTAATATAATAAACTATACATAATCCCAAAACAACTCTGCTCAGAGTACATATGGTCCCTCTCTAAATAGTGTTAAAGTAACACTGAAGCAGAGTTAAAGTTAATGAAATAATTAAGCAATTAATTAAGTGATGATTGAACATTACAGTTTTTCTTAGTCACTTTGGTACATTTCTCAGATCAGAATTGAAATTCTCAAAACTACCTGTTCAATCTTCACATCATTGTGTCACTTGTGCACATCTAAAAAGCAGTTTCTCATTTCTTTGAACAAGTAGCAAATGCTTTGGTACATCCATGCAAATGATTATGTATAATTCTCTGCTGTTTCCTACATTATCAATTGCTTATGTCATGTCGATCAAAATGTATTATAATGGGTCTCTGTTTAATAGTCTCACCCCCCACCACATTTAGGCATTAGTTCATAGCATAAGTCTTTACATGCAAAATGGTTGAACAAGTTGTCATAATATGTCAAGCATATTTTTATACATTTCCATTAGACTTTTTTTCTAAATCTGTCCTGAATTGGTAAATTGCTCCCAGGTGAATCTTGACTTTCTCTAATGAAGGTGCATCTCATGAACCATCAACTGGCAAGTATATATATAGCCAGAGCACAATGTTACAATGTCTGACAATGGAAGGACAAGGAATTGGGACGGGTTCAACAGCCAGGAAGAAGAAGAAGAAGAAGAAGAAGAAGAAGAAGAGGAAGAAGAAGAGGAGGAAGAAGAGGAGTGAGGCTGCGTGGTGGAGGAGTTGGGAGGCAAAACAGAGGAAGAGGCAGAAGAGGCAGATGACATTTGCGTGTTCCTGATGAGATAAGAGCCACACTTGTAGACCACGTTGTCAGTCATGGGCTTACAATGGCCGAGGCTAGTCGAAGGGTGCAGCCAAATGTTGGAAGAACAACTGTGTCCTCAGTCATTCAGACTTTTCGTTGACAGAACAGGTATGTAATCTAACAATAGGCACTGTACTGTATACTTTCTGTAATGCTTCATACAATATTACAGTATTCCACTTGCACTTTTACAATATACAGTAAGTATACTTTAAACGGTGACATTTTATCTTGCTCAATTTTGTGTTTTGCATTACTATATTTTTTTTCACATAGGACTGCAAGACAACTTCACAGGGGTGGCAGAGGGCCCCTTTTCACACCTGAACATCCAATCAGTCAGCATCTCAACCATTGACAGGGTGCTGAAAAGACACCAAATGAATATGAAGCAGCTGTTCCATTTGAAAGAAATGGTGAAGGAGCTGCGCTACCAGTATGTACAGGTAAAACATGTATGAGCATGCAGCAGCTGTACCTCACAGTAAAAAGTACAACATCGTATAGTGATATAAAGTACAGTAAGTGTGACCTTTACACATTTGCTATGGCTGTAGAAAAGATGCAATATGTGCTGTATACATTTGATGTAACTGTAACTGGCCAAAATGAAAATGCATGTCATTCATAAAACTCGTTTTGTGTCTTCTGGATATAGCGTATAATGGAACTGGAAGCAAGTGAACCACCGCACAGCTTCATCTACAAGGATGAGGCTGGCTTCAACCTAACGAAATGCAGAAGGCGTGGTCGAAGTATCATCAGCCACAGAGCTACAGCTGATGTGCCACGCCAACGGGGTGGGAACATAACCATGGGTGCTGCTATCTCTGAGAATGGTGTGCTAACGCATATTCACATTATTGGGCCATACAATACAGAGTGTCTTGTCACCTTTTTAGACACTCTACAGGGATCTCATCCCTGAACAAGAGAGGGGTCAGATTGGAGAAGAACTGCCAAAGTACGTGATCGTTTGGGACAATGTCAGTTTCCATCGCTCCAACATCATCAGGCAATGGTTTGCAGCCCACAATAGGATGCTGATGGAGTTCCTCTCGCCCTACTCTCCATTCCTCAACCCCATTGAGGAATTTTTCTCAGCATGGAGATGGAACGTATATGATCGCCAGCCACATACACAGATGACCTTTCTGGCTGCCATGGATGCAGCGTGTGATCACATCACAGCAGATGCCTGCAGAGACTGGATAAGACAAAAAGATTAAAAGCTCTAAATATCCAGAATCTAAAAGATTCTTTCCACGATGCATCGCAAGAGAAGATATTTGTTGTGATGTGGATGATTTGTGGCCCAACAGACAGGAACGTCAGGAGGTGTAGGAAGACTGCATTGTAATTCCTACAGCACTGCATGTACAGTTTTCCCTAAGGAGACTGTCCTATGTTCACATTTCTACTTTTGTTTTTTTTTTCTTTGTGCTATGCAGTGCTGTCTTTTCCTTTCTGTATCGCAATGACATGGTGTGTCAACAAATTACAGTACAGTAAAAGCGTAAAATGTGAATCTTGTCCAGTCTCTTGCAATCAAACTCCCACATACACTAAGGTGTAACCTACAATTTACAATTATTGTCATCAAAACTGTAGCCATAGTTTACATCAGAACATCCCTCCAGAGTATACTGTTATATTGACAACATGACTAAGCAATTTGACTGTCTTATCCATACACAATGACACAAGGACTTGTCATTCTGATGACACTGACATGTTCATTGACACAGATATTTATTTTTGAGAGATGAACTAAGGATTTTAATCAAGAGACTGGCTTTCGCATATTTGTATGAGTTGTTTTGAGAAATGCACTTACTGTTTTGCAAATGTCAAGGATGATTCGAGAAATGTACCAAAGTGACTAAGAAAAACTGTAATGATGAACGCCTGCTGTTAACAAGCAGAATCACTGAAGAAAAGAGAGACAAGAACTACAACTGACTTCAGCCACAGCCTTAGATGAAATCAACTGAAGATAAAAGACATTAAATTTCTCAAGATCTGATTTACTTATTACTAACCAGATTGACTTTATTTTTGTCACACATCTAAAGAAGTTCTTGTTGAGAATTAACAGAGGTTTAGATGTTGGTGTTTTATTGGTCAAAAAATTGTCACCATCATGGTGAGTTTGTTTTAGTTGGGCTCTTGACCATTTTATGTTATGTTATTCTTGACCATTTTATGTTTATATTATTACTCTTAGAAGTTTCTTCTTCTCTGCTTCCACTTGGCTCATCTCTACTGAGCAACAATAAAGAATGTTGATATTCTTCACCTCAGGCTTTTGTCTCTTCATTGGAACTGGTCCAACAGAAACATTACAGTAATTGTACAATTGAAATATGTCTCTTCTGCTTACCAAGGCTGGATTTATTTAATTTAAAAATGCAGTAAAAATTGTAATATTGTTAAATAGTATTAGAATTTAAAATAGCTGTTTTCTATGTGAATATATTGTAAAATGTACAATATATGTGGTCAAAGCTGAATTTTCAGCATCATTACTCCAGTCTTTAGTGTCACATGATCCTTCAGAAATCATTCTAATATGATGATTTGCTGCTCAATAAACATTTCTTATTATTATCAATGTTGAAAACACGTTGTGCTGCTTCATGTTTTTGTGGAAACCATGTATACCATTTAAACATTTGTGGAAAGATTTTTAAAAAAAAGAGATAAACTAATACTTTTATTCATCAAGGATGCATTAAATTGATCAAAAGTGACAGTGATAACAAATGCAAATAAATGCTGTTCACTGAACTTTCTATTCATCAAAGAATCCAGAAAAATTAAATGTATCATGGTTTCCACAACAATTTTAAGCAACTGTTTTCAACACAGATAATAATCAGAAATGTTTCTTAAGCAGCAAATCAGCATGATTTCTGAAGGATCATGTGACACTGAAGACTGGAGTAATGATGCTTAAAATTCAGCTTTGCATAAATAAATGTTGAAGTATATTCACATAGAAAACAGCTATTTTAATTTGTAATAATATTTTACAATATTACTGTTTTTACTGTATTTTTTATTAAATAAGAGACTTCTTTCAAAAACATTAAAGGTTGTCAATTAGCACTGCATTATTCATTATTCATTATTGTCAATAAATACAGCTACAGCTTCCAGTATGAATGAAACATATTACACGAGAGTGAGCGCTCCATGTTTAGATCGCCTCAAGTTAAGAATTAAATGACAGTTTTTCTCTCTCTTTGACCTAACCTATTAACCTGTGTATTGCTTATTATTTATTTCCCCTTTTATCTGTGCTGTTTTTTAAAAATCTCATTTTATATTGTACATCATTTATGTACTTATTAAGTATTTATTTTTATTGTTGTTATTTATTTATTTATTCATTTTTTTGTTCATGTTCGAAAAAAAATAAAAAAAGAATAAAATAACAGGTCATGCATATATTACTATCTTGTCTCTTTGAATTTAAATCAAGCTTTATTCACACTGGCCTCTATGCGAACACACTTGCCCGAAAAAAGTCCGGAGGATGAATTTACGTTTTATTAAAACATCCCCCCTTTCCCTGCGTATTTTATGCCCATGATTGTAGCTGAAATATAGCTAGTGATGCATGATGTCCAATTTAGTGGACACATGATTCATAAGAATTTCCTTCCAATCACAATACTTCGAAAATGTAACTGTGATATGACTCATTAGATGTTGCTTGATACTATACAATTTTTTTTTTTTTTTTTACCTGCAAGAGTCTCCTAGGATAGAAGGAATGGATGGATATTCTGGAGCAACTTGACATTTCTGACTGACCATCTGCCATCTTGGTTTGGAGGGGGGAAAAAATCAACATATCACTTGCACTGAAAAAAAAAAAGTGTTGGATTAACATAAAAAAAAAAAAAAAAAAAAGTACATCGGTTGCACATATTTATTTTATGTTTTCTCAACATAATTTGTCTGTGGTCTGGTTGCCTAATTTATGTATGTCAAATGAACATGATTTTTATATGTTGTATTTATGCTTTTTATCACATGACTTCATGTTAATTTAACATGACTTTTGTCTAAATAATAACAATGGTGACAGTAAAAAAAAAAAAAAAAAAAGTGTCATGTTGCAATGCATGCTGGGAGCCATGGATGAAGTTTGTACTAAATTAGTACCCAGCACGCATTGCAGCATTAAGCCTTAAAAAAAAAAAAAAAAAAAAAAAAAGAAGAAAAAAGAACTGTCACCATTGCTGTAATTCATACGTTGATTTTTGATGTCTGTATGAGTCAGCATGATGCAGAACAATTCATATTTTCTGATTGTCACAGTATTGCTGGATCTCATGTCGTAGAATCACAGATCTACTATAATGAATGACACAAAGCTAATAATGCATCAACCATTTCATCACAGATTAAACTATGAATTAAGAACAATGAATCAAGTCACTAAATGATGCCTAAAATCCCTTAACCATCAGTACTTGATCATACATTCTCTTGATTTTTGTGCCATAACAAATAAAGTCAGTCTGGTTAATAATGAGTGAAGCTGATAATGTTGTAGAGTTGTTTAATCAGATCTTGAGAGATTATGTCTTTCATCGAAGGCTGTAGGCTTGTTCAAGATGATCCCGTCCACAGAGACAGACAAAATGGCAATTTGCAGCAGTTGGGCTTTCCCTCGCAAGGCGCATATTTCAAGGGGGTGGAGTTATGTGCAGGTTATGGCATAAGTATGTTCAACTTTTATGTTCTGCCTTTGTGCGTACGCACACATTTAGGATGAAATCTACGAACAGTTTTATACATGAGGCCCCAGGTCTATATACACCTCTTTTCATGCAGTGTGCTCTTCCTGCTCCTAAACATGCTTGCATGGATGGGCAGGGAATGCTTATTGTCAATCATCTTTGACAATAGTAGTCCTGACAGAAAAATAGTAAGACCCAACTTCTTTGATTTGATTGGCCATCTCAATCATTTTGACATTGATGAGCACTTATAGACCACTGAGAGCAACCTAAAAATTTAATCAGCCTAAAAATATAACTTTTAAACATATAACATATAACTTTTAAACATATAACCTAACAACAAATAGCTTTACTCATTCTACAGTAAAATGATAAGACAAATAGAATGAGAAAATATGAATTCTACTATTTAAAAAAAAAAAAAAAAAAAAAAAGTATTCATTGCTCAGACAAAATCATTGGCTCTGGTCTGCAAACTTCACCTATGCAGTAAATACACACTCAAAGTGAATAACATCACCATAACTTCCCTCTTCTGTGTTGCCTGATGCAGTCACACTCTCATCTGTGCTAATGGCTGGACTTGACACAGCTAGACAATAAATATAAAAAACAAACAAATTGTTTTCACTCAATATATAATTTTTGTTAAAATTCTTTTGTATAAATGTAGCTTATTAGTTAGTCACTAAGTAAAAAGTATTGACTGAGGAAAATCAAAAGACAATAAAAGGAAAAGAAAGTGTACCCTCACAGACAGGGACAGTATTATCCCATCCTTGAGCTCTGCAGGTACGCTGATTGATTCTGCTTGTCATTTCAAATCTGTAAACACAATGTTTTTACACTTTTTACAAGAACAAAGAATGTTAAAAGGATAGTATACATTTCATACATTAGAATAAAAGCATAAAGCGCATTTACCCTTTCTTGCAAGTATACAACACTGTTGCTCCAAAAACAAACTATAATTTTAAAATCACCATTTGCTATGTCTCCTGGGTGACTGCATTTTCTCTCTGCAGAAATCAAACAAGTTTTACTCTGCATAATGGCATTGATTTAATTACCAATAAAATGATGTGGTGATCATATTGACAATTTTCCCACTTGCACATGGTCGCTCAATGACTCTCTTCCATGTTCCCTTGTCACACTTTAATCTATACATGCCAGTAAAACCGGTCATGCAGTTCACTTTCACTGTTTCACCATCACTGTATAAAGCTTTCGTAACTGGTTCTGTGTTTTCAAATCGGATGTCCTCTGGAAGACATTCTGAGAAGCACAATCAAAAGTTACACAAAGACGTAACTATCATGTTAAATGCTGAAGTACATGCACAACTAGTCAACTCTCTCTAAAGCTACAGTTTGGGAAGTGCATATAATATAACATTTATGTTCAAGTCAATTTATGTTGGTCTGTCTGCGATAATCTTGCATGCTTGGGGATCAACAAGTTAAAGTAAAAAATAGAGGCCTTTCTTACATCAGACCACTCTGTACATAAGAAACATTTCCTTTAGAGAAGTCAGACTTCTTCAGTCATATTTATGCAACAAATGAACAGGAAGCAAAGGGCAGTTTCCAAAATATTTGCATGTTCACATCTGAACTCTGTAGTTTAATCCTATTAATGTTTTTCACTGGCTCATGTTCTTCTTGAATCAAATTATAAAGCTAGGGGGGGTGGGCATTAGAGACGGGTGAGATTTAAGAAGATTCAGAACACTTTCGAACTTTTACACATTGCAAAGTACAGTCATTGCAAAATATCTTTGTAACTGCCATTGCAAAATGTGTCCATTAGAATTTAGCAATCTATTGACCTGAATCTAGTCATTTACTAGATGTTACTGGACTTTTGGTAAACACTGAATTGTTAAACTCAAAGGTGTTTATTTGCAGACGGTTGTCATGTGATAATATTCTTGGCACACAATGAATATGTTCAAAATAGCAACCAACTGAAACTCTTAAAGAATATATTTCTCTTTTTTTTTTTTTTTTTCAAGAAATATTGAAAAAAGAGTGCTGAACCTTCAGAAAATACTGACTGTGAACATAAATGTGTGAACATAAATGTCAAACTAATTACTATAAGAAGTTGTTTAAAGGTTTTCAGATTTTTTGCAACCCTGTTACCAGAATTTGAGACATGTCTAAATACTAAAAACCCTGATTTGAATATATTATTTTATAGCAATAAATGTTACATAAACGTCAAAATTAAATTGATAGAATTCATAAGATGAAAAGGCTTGGTTTGTAGTGACTGATAAACCTATTTTTTTATTGTTATAGGAAATATTATGTTTATTTATTTATTAAAATAACTAGAGTAACAGAGTTGAAGGTTGAGCTTAATGAATGCAGTCAACACTACAATGTTTGTAAAAAACTGGAGAAAATAGAAAATAGGGTCCAAATAATGTCACAATTTTAACTTTTTTTTCTCCTCAGAATGTGTGAAGTTTAAATTTGTGATTGTATTTTTTTTGGCCCGGTCCCCAATGGCACCCTAAACGCTCACTGTCTTCCTCTGAGTCCGCACTTTCGTGACGTAACGGCAATTTGACTGTCAGGAAGAAGTCTGCTGCAGAGCCGCACCTGGCTCAGCAAAAGTGCGAATGGAGGGCGCATATCAGCCGCAAAGGTCGCATCGCTCGCGAGCACCCTTCTGAAACCTAAAATTGACTAATCGGACACCCTACGGTCTCGTGTACTTAACGGACACACGCACGCGACAGCCATTGTAAGTCCACAAGTCCGAAAGTGTATAGAAGTGTGCCATTTCAGACCCAGCCATTGTCTTCTTAATAGAATATAAAAGCACTTCTGCACTTTTTTTGGCCTCTGTGTAATAAACTAATACAAGCTTTTTGGTCGATTTTGGATGTGTGCAGATCTTTTTCTTTTTTTTTTCATTCTTGGATAATTTATTATCTTAAAATATACACCATACTTTCCTGGTGTATTGACTGCGACAGACAAAAAGATTGTCAGCAATTTTATCAAAAAAACACGGCTATTAACCAGCCAAACCCTGAACCCTTGCTTAAAGGCTTTTTGCAATCAATTTTTGTACTCAGTACAATACACATATGCTCACTTAGCTGACATTAAAAAAAATCTAATGTCGTTTTCATACAAGCACAATTTTAAACGTTGCTTTTATCATTTACTCAGTTCTAATTACAAGAATTTCAAAACAAAGAAGCTGAATTGGGGGGAGAAACAGGTTTTATTTTGATTGGCTTCATTTGTTTTTGCTTTGTAGAACAGCTGATGCTTCAGTGATGTTTTATTCACTGTCACTCACACAGAGGCAAATTCATCACTCCATCATTACATGTTTGTATTAGGTCACTGCCTACTGAAGATTTGCCTCTCTTACACCTAAAGGAGATTCTATCCCCATGTGGTGAGAATATCTTTTCCAGTCCACGCCATCGTAGCTCTATACCTCTTTCATCCATTTCCTCCACAGACACTGAACAGGGCTCTGAAACAAACCCAACATCTCACTCTCAGTGTTACAGAATACATTCATTGATTCATCAGCACCAAAACTACAACTTTAACTACAAAATTACATCAAAATTACAAAAAGAAAAATCCAATGAGAATGTCTTTAATGGTGTAGAGAGTTCATACACTAGTGAAAAATAAATATACTAGAATGTATTTGAAACACATTTATTTCATGCTAAGTTTACTACAAATACATTTACATATTTATGTACTTAATAAAAATACCCTGAAATTGTACTTTTGGTATACTAAATTGATATACTGATAAGTCTGCTAAATTGGAACAACTAGTTTTGTACTTAACACACTTTAATTGTGCGGAAGTAGTGCTGAGGTCCAACTAAACATACTTAAGTATATTTGATTCTGCTAAAGTGGAAGCCCTAAAAGGCCATGGATTATTTATTTATTTATTTTTTTCTATCTTGTTGTCTCGAGATCACGACTTAATTTTCTTGACATCTCGAGATAACAAAAGTTGTTTTTTCAATGATTGTTTGATTCTGAAACACTGCACCTGGATTCTACTGTTGCTATAGTAATGAACACAACTGTCACGTAAAAAAAAAAATCATGCGCTCTTATATGTTGTGGATGCTGTGATACAGTATCATGGGCCAGATTTACTAAATGGGGCAAACTGGCTTGAGAGCACAATTCAACAAATGCGTAGATGGGAGTGGCAAGTTTTGCACACGATCTACTGCTGACGTGCAAATGAAGGAACACAGACGCAGTCAAATCATTTAAATAATGACCAACGCAATCTACCAAGAGCAGTGCAAATTAGCGTTGGGTCGCAAATAAGCAGAGCTGATGCTCATCGGGTGGGGGTCGACACAGATGCAACTTGTTACATGTGATCTGACAAATGCACACACACACATACACACACACACACACACATATGCATATATATATATATATATATATATATATATATATACACAGTATCTCACAGAAGTGAGTACAACCCTCACATTTTTGTAAATATTTTATTATATTTTTTCATGTGACAACACTGAAGAAATGACACTTTGCTACAATGTAAAGTAGTAAGTGTACAGCTTGTATAACAGTGTAAATTTGCTGTCCCCTCAAAATAACTCAACACACAGCCATTAATGTCTAAACCGCTGGCCACAAAAGTGAGTACACCCCTAAGTAAAAATGTCCAAATTGGGCCCAATTAGCCATTTTCTCTCCCCAGTGTCACGTGACTCGTTAGTGTTACAAGGTCTCAGGTGTGAATGGGGAGCAGGTGTGTTAAATTTGATGTTATCACTCTCACTCTCTCATACTGGTCACTGGAAGTTCAACATGGCACCTCATGGCAAAGAACTCTCTGAGAATCTGAAAAAAAGAATTGTAGCTCTACATAAAGATGGCGTAGGCTATAAGAAGATTGCCAAGACCCTGAAACTGAGCTGCAGCACGGTGGCCAAGACCATACAGCGGTTTAACAGGACAGGTTCCACTCAGAACAGGCCTCGCAATCGTCGACCGAAGAAGTTGAGTGCACGTGCCCAGCGTCATATCCAGAGGTTGTGTTTGGGAAATAGACGTATGAGTGCTGCCAGCATTGCTGCAGAGGTTGAAGGGGTGGGGGTCAGCCTGTAAGTGCTCAGACCATATGCCGCACACTGCATCAAATTGGTCTGCATGGCTGTCGTCCGAGAAGGAAGCCTCTTCTAAAGATGATGCACAAGAAAGCCCGCAAACAGTTTGCTAAAGACAAGCAGACTGTCCTGTGTCCTGTGGTCTGATGAGACCAAGATAAACATATTTGGTTCAGATGGTGTCAAGCGTGCGTGGCGGCAACCAGGTGAGGAGTACAAAGACAAGTGTGTCTTGCCTACAGTCAAGCATGGTAGTGGGAGTGTCATGGTCTGGGGCTGCATGAGTGCTGCCGGCACTGGGGAGCTACAGTTCATTGAGAGAACCATGAATGCCAACAGAGCATGATCCCCTCCCTTCGGAGACTGGGCCGCAGGGCAGTATTCCAACATGATAACGACCCCAAACACACCTCAAAGACCACCACTGCCTTGCTAAAGAATGTCTCCAGACCTAAACCCTATTTGAGCATCTGTGGGGCATCCTCAAACGGAAGGTGGAGGAGCGCAAGGTCTCTAACATCCACCAGCTCCGTAATGTCGTCATGGAGGAGTGGAAGAGGACTCCAGCGGCAACCTGTGAAGCTCTGGTGAACTCCATGCCCAAGAGGGTTAAGGCAGTGCTGGAAAATAATGGTGGCCACACAAAATATTGACACTTTTGGCCAAATTTGGACATTTGTACTCAATTTTGTGGCCAGCGGTTTAGACATTAATGGCTGTGTTGAGTTATTTTGAGGGGACAGCAAATTTACACTGTTATACAAGCTGGCCACTCACTCACTACTTTCATGTAATGAGTGACTACTTTACATTGTAGCAAAGTGTAATTTCTTCAGTGTTATCACATAAAAAGATATAATAAAATATTTACAAAAATGTGAGGGGTGTACTCACTTCTGTGAGAAATAATGTAAAATATGTAGCCGATGCAGTTACGTTGAATAGGTTTATAGCTAATAAGCGAGACGCTCTCGTTCTCTCTAGACATTGTAAGTACTCATTTATCATGACAAATAGCAACACAGCGAAAAGTATTTCTAATATGTTGGACCTTTTATTGAGAGTAGCCTACATTTACCTGAGATGTGCCTTCACAAGCAACCGTAAGAGCTATTGTGATGTTTGAGTTGACGGAGGCGCAACATGCAAAAGGTGCGTTTGTAAAATATGCTGTATTTTTATAAGTCTGCTAGGTGCCGCTAGTGATACAGAAACGACATACCTGACCTTTAAACGTATCAGTTTAGGACACGGATCTAAATCAGACACCACAAATAAAAAACACCATGGCGTCAATTTAAATGTATGCCAGAAGTACTTTTTAAACTAATAATTAATATTAGTAAATAACTATAACATAATTAGTATTAGCAGCCTATTATAAATAAAAAATAAAATGTAATTATAATAAATATAAGTAGGCTATAATAAATAAAAATATCAGTATTCGTTAAAAAATAAGTTGAAATTATGCAAACTCATGACTTTGACAAACGCACAGACTATCGATTAACATCCTCTGATAGGCCTAGTTAAAGCAAAGTACTTCTATACTCTTTGGTTACAGTAGGACTGTCTTGAACAATTTATTAAGTTTTCACAAAAAAAAAAAAAAAAAAAAAAAAAAAAAAAAATCCCTATGGACAAAATGAAATACTATGAAAATAGTTTTAGTTATGATTTTTCCCCCCCATTTGGTTAAGTCTAGTTAGTTTTGTATAAAAAACAATGTGATTTTCGGTGATCGAGATTTGGCAGCAGCTCACTGCTTATCCTGCTTATGAAATTCGCCATAGGCCAGCAAACCAATGAGAACGCTGGACACTGATGACGTTCCATAACAAAAGCGCGAAGGCGCAAAAGCTGCTGTAGATCAGCTTACCCGGAAGTCTCCGTAACTGGCAGATTTAAAGAAAATTACTGTCGTTTGGCAAATAAATAAATTACGGACAGTTACATACGCATTGCCAATCATGTAGGCTTTATGGTACACCTCAAACAAGGGATTTAATAGTATTTTATAATGTTAATATTAATTGCCGAGTCCACGAATGGCTTGGGTATGCAGAGCATTCGCAGCTTATATGGACCGCATGATATAAATAACGGAGTTCAAATAAGATTAGTTAAGTTCATGCATAAAGCATATCTCATATCTCATCCTGCTGGTAAGTCGCATCATTGATTGCTCTGTCTTAAAAACCAAGTTTGGATTGTTTTCAAGGCCATGTTTTGAACTTTAAACTACACAAAAGTTTACTTATTTAGTCTGTCAGCTCCTAGTTGTGTTAGTCGAGTCAAATGTGTTATTTGTGACGATAAAATGAAGTGTGTTTATTGGCCTGCTTGTGAACTCCGAACTTCTGTTTATTTCATTTAAGTCATGCAACATTGTTGCACTGTACTCTAACCAGCCTTTTGGTCTTGTTTGTCCCAGGTATGTGTTTTATTCGGTTTTGTAATGTTCTGTGTTAAAATAATAGCCCTAGTTGAGTTTTAGCTATTAGCACACATGCTGTATGCTCTGCACGTGCTGAAGTGTGCAACTGCGTTCTTCTCTCTCTGTATTTCATTTATACAAAATGTCAAATATTGGTCACTTAAGTAAATCGTTTCTCTGTATTAATGTGAATTGACAGTATTAGTGATTTATATTTTCTTTTCTTTAACGTATGTTTTATTTAGAATTTTGTCCACTATATGTTCACGATCACTTTGTAAAAATGTGCAAGCAGCAGAGTCTCATATCTCATCCTGCTGATTTCTCATGCAACATCGATGCACTGTATTCTAACCAGCATTTTGGTCCTGTTTGTCCCAGTCTTATGTCTTGTCCCAGGCCCAGTAATGAAACCTTGAGTGACCATCCACCTTATCTCAGTGTGAATTACTCCATCCAACACACACACACGCACACACACACATACATACATACGTACATGCATACATGCGCTCTGTTCTCTGCAGTGTCTCCTCCTAGCAGCAACAATTGCAGCCATGTCGCAAAATGAGTTAAGACATGCTTTTTTGGGGCGTTAATGGTGCAAATACCAGTAAATTGACGAGTGCAAAAATTCATAAATTACGTTGCGTGAATCATTTAAATATTCTCCTCCCATAAATTTTGCGTCTGAAAGGGAAACTCTTTTAATCATCGCAATTTCATTAGTTTTAATAAGCAATAAGTTTAGTATCACATCGAATGCTATTAGTAGTGAAACTGTGATGAGTCATGCGTCTAGCAGTCAGAAAGTAGCGATAACAGATACACTTTCAAGCAAAATTATCATATTCAAGCATTTAACATTAAGTTAATTACTTAATGCTCACAATACGGCACAAATTAAAGCAATCATGAAGAAGTATAGGTCTTCACTCTCTGTTCCAAACGTGTACAATCTGGGCCAATATGAACTAACACAGTAAGGTGGATATACAGTATACTGCACCCCATCAGTTATATTTTGTGCTATACTGCCACCTGTTGGCACATTTGTGTAACTTAAGATTAAGAAGAAGATTAAGTCATGATAACGACTTTATGTCAAGGTCACAAGAAAATATTAAGTCGCAATAACGAGAAAACAAGAAAGAAAAATAATTATAGTCCATGGCCTTTTAGGGCTTCCATAATTGCATGTATACTTTAGGTACATTTTAAATATTTTGCATTTAAAAATGTATATTACTCAAAGCTTATCAACATTGACATTAAAAACACATTTTAGGCTTGATATTAAGAAATGTGCATTGTGCACAAGCAGTACTCCAAATAAAGTTTAATTATAATTTTTTATATCAGTAAGTCAGTAAATATGCTAATATATTTGAACTATACTTAGTATGAAATAAATGTATTTTAAATATATTACTTATTTACTAGGGTACTTACTTAAGCACTTAATATTCCCTCTCCATTCTCCTTGATCACAGGTCAAGTATTTGGAGTAGGGGGGACGCTGAACCAGTGTGAATATATTGAAGCAGCTGTATTCAACTTTCTTCCCTGAATCATATTCATCTTTTGTCATTTCAATTGTATCTGCAAAGTCCACGTGTGGTGGTGGCCCACATTTCCCTGAGGGCAAAGCTATTTGTAGATCACCAAGAAAATGTGTCATTAATAAATCTCAATATCAGCCAGATGCCTTTTTTATGGCCTTAAACCATAGAACATGTTATTAATGTTAGTAATGCACATTATTAATATGAGAATTTGTTCATTTTTCTAAATGCTTTAAAAATGCCTTTCTGTATTGAGGAGATCTAGGTTGGATTTTCCTTTCTTTATAATATATTATAACTAGATCTAAATTTGTGTCTTAAGTTGTGTTTATCCATGTACAGTGCATCCGGAAAGTATTCACAGCGCTTCACTTTTTCCACATTTTGTTACAGCCATATTCCAAAAGGGATTAAATAAATTATTTTCCTCTAAATTCTACAAACAATACCCCATAATGACAACATGAAAGAAGTTTGTTTGAAATCTTTGCAAATGTATTAAAAATAAAAAAAAAACGAGAGAAAAAAATCATCTGTACATAAGTATTCACAACCTTTGCCATGACACTCAAAATTGAGCTCACGTGCATCCTGTTTCCACTGGTCATCCTTGAGATATTTCTTGCTTGGAGTCCACCTGTGGTAAAGTCAGTTGATTGGACATGATTTGGAAAGGCACACACCTGTCTATATAAGGTCCCACAGTTAACAGTGCATGTCAGAGCACAAACTAAGCCATGAAGTCCAAGGAATTGTCTGCAGACCTCCGAGAAAGGATTGTATCGAGGCACAGATCTGGGGAAGGGTACAGAAAAATTTCTGCAGCATTGAAGGTCCCAATCAGCATTGAGTGGCCTCCATCATCTGTAAATGGAAGAAGTTTGGAACCACCATGACTCTTCCTAGAGTGGGTCGCCCGGCCAAACAGAGCGATTAGGGGGAGAAGGGCCATAGTCATGGAGGTGACCAAGAACTCTGACAGACCTCCAGCGTTTCTCTGTGGAGAGAGGAGAACCTTCCAGAAGAACAACCATCTCTGCAGCACTCCACCAATCAGGCCTGTATGGTAGAGTGGCCAGGCGAGAGCCACTCCTCAGTAAAAGGTACATGAAAGCCCACCTGGAAACACAAGAACTACAACCGACTTCAGCCACAGCCTTAAATGAAATCAACTGAAGATGGTGACATGGTGACAATGGTGACAATCAAAAGTGGGATGCATGCTGGGTACCAGCATAGTACAAAACACCCAGCATGCATTGCAGCATGGCACTTTGATTGTCACCATTGTTGAGATTCATACAGTGATTGTTGATGTCTGTGTGTGTCATCATGGATTAACTTTTTGTTCTCATGTCTGTTAAAATCGGGGTTTATAATGTAAATGTATTAATAGCACAACACAATTGTTAGATTAAAATGACATTAGGCCACTTTATGACAACCACAAAACAATCAACAGACAATCCTCATCACCTGATATCATTTTGCTTTAACTTCCTTTGCTATTACAAACGTGTTTAACAAACACACTGTCACAGCAGTCAGAAAAGACAAACGTATAATAAGAGTTAAGAGCCCAACTAATGGAACCACTAATCACTGCTATGGTGACTTCAAATGAAACGTTAGAGTTTAACCCCTGTTAATTCTCAATAACAACTTTTGTAGATGTCTAACATAAATAAAGTCAATCTGGTTAGCAATAAGTGAAGCTGGTAATGCTGTTTGTGGAGATCTTGAGAGATTTAATGTCTTTCATCTTCAGTTGATTTCATCTAAGGCTGTGGCTGAAGTCAGTTGTAATTCTTGTTTCTGCTCATCTCTTTTTCTGTTCTCTTCTTTCCTTCAGTGATTCTGCTTGTTAACAGCTTATTAAGACTGAGATGACTCTATACTTAATATACACGTTTTGTGGCTCAGATAGTCCAGTTTAAGTTTATTTCTTTGCTCTTGGCTGACATGTGGCATTGCTGTGGCCTGCTCGTGGCCCAGATTTGGCAAACAGAAACAGCCCATACAAGGACCCGTAATTTATTGCAGCATGTGGGCCAGATCATCATGCCACATGTGCCAGATGTGGGCTGGATCTGGGCCGACACAATGCTGCTATGTGGGATGGTGGTGGCAGCATCATGTTGTGGGGCTGGAACTGGGAGACTAGTCAGGATCGAGGGAAAGATGAATGCAGCAATGTACAGAGACATCCTTAATGAAAACCTGCCCCAGAGCGCTCTGGACCTCAGACTGGGGAGAAAGTTCATCTTCCAACAGGATAATGACCCTAAGCACACAGCCAAAATAACAAAGGATTGGCTACAGGATAACTCTGTGAATGTTCTTGAGTGGCCCAGCCAGAGCCCAGACTTGAACCCGATTAAACATCTCTGGAGAGATCTGAAAATGGCTGTGCACAGACACTCCCCATCTAACCTGATGGAGTTTGAGAGGTTCTGCAAAGAAGAATGGGAGAAACTGCCTAAAAATAGGTGTGCCAAGCTTGTAGCATCATGCTCAAAAAGATTTGAGGCTGTAATTGCTGCCAAAGGTGCTTCAACAAACTATTGAGCAAAGGCTGTGAATACATGTTTTTTTTTTTTTTTTTTAATACATTTGCAAAGATTTTAAACAAACTTCTTTCACGTTGTCATTATGGGGTATTGTTTGTAGAATTTTGAGGAAAATAATGAATTTAATCAATTTTGGAATAAGGTAACATAACAAAATGTGGAAAAAGTGAAGCGCTGTGAATACTTTCCTGATGCACTGTAAAACCTGCCGTCACGGTGCTAGTGTGTAGCTATGCAGGTTATTCTGGGGTTATGTTTCTAGGACATTGTTTTTTTGCCCAAGTCAAGAGCAACTTGTGTGCCGATGAATTATGTACCAAAGTTGAGCATTTACTTTAATATGAGCAATAATGATGCTTGTAAACACTGCTAATAAAATTCAATAATTGAGCCTTTGACCTTACCTTTTAGACATTTAGGGAATGGAATGTCCCATTGTCCATTTGACAAGCAGGTGATTTTGTTACGTCCTTGTAATTTCACTCCCTTCCCAACACATGAAAGAGTTATTGTTTGTCCAGATCTGACTGAAACCTCAAGCCCTGTATGTTCGTCCGCAGTGATGTCTGATCTCATGTTTACTGTCAGGTTTGCAACACACATTACCTCTAAAAACAGAAAGATCAGATCAGTCAAGCATCCTCCATGTGAACAACAGATCTATCTTTGATCTATCTTTGTTCAATCCAAGGCTTTTACCGTCTGTGGCCTTACCTTCACATTTAAGAAAAGGGCTGCTCTACTATCATCTCTATTTTATTTTTTGATTTCACTGAGGATTAACGTAACCATTTTTTAAAAATTGCTTAACCTTTCTTCTCAGGTGGCAAGACTTTGAAGAGAGGAGTATAGCACAATGGCACTAAAACACTAATTTGATTTTGATTCTAGAAAGCATTTGATCGGACAGAAAACAGCATATACTGTACCAGTGAAAACTGATGTTTAACATTACATTAACATTATTCTGCCAAAACTCAAATCCTGATTTCACTGGGTCTTCAAAGCAGATTGATTTTGTAAAAATTGTTGTCACCACCACAACATTTTCTGGAGCCTCCCCCGCTAGAAATTTTACGTTCCCAGAACATTCTCAGAACGTCCCCACTGGTGTTAAGGACGTTGCCTAGTAACATTCCCAGTACGTTCAGAGATGGTCACGATGTGATTTAAGGGTTATTTGGCGAACCTTGACAAAACATTAGGGAACCATAATTTATTTGGAAATGTTCTCAGAATGTCCCTGCTGCCTTTGTCAAAAAGTTTAATTGAAAATAGAGCTAAACTGATTAACAATAGTGGATGTTCAAGCAAAAAACTATTTTTTTCTTTAATATCTTACGAAAAATGCCCTCTACAGGTATTTCCTGGATTGTTATGAAACCTTTTCTGTAAAATGCAAATCAGTTGCAGTAAGTCATTAGATAACAACAGCACATGCATGAACTAATGTACTCATATAATCATTGCATCAGCAACTACACAATTACTGCCTTTAAATAAAGCAACATGCAGCACAACATTAATTGGACAACAACAAAAAACTCATGAAAAAACAAAACTAACACACTCTGAACTTAGACTTTAGAGAAAATCAGGACACTGCATGATGATTGAATTATCTTCATAAATAACCAAATTCATCTGATCAGAATTTCTCTTGCAGTTGTTGCTGTAACAAGCATGTTTGGGAAACACAGTTAAAGCAGCCAGAGAAAATCTAATGTTAAAATGTCAAGAATCAAGAGTCCATCTAAAGCAAACGCTCACCTCCATAACGGTGACTTCAAACTTTATTATTTTCTATAAAACATCAACATCTAACCTGTCACCTGGTAACGTTCCCAGAACGTTCAGAGACGGTCATGATGTGGAGTTCTTTTAAGGTTTGGGGGACATTATTTGCTGGAACATTCAGGACATTCTGGGAATGTTTAGGGGACTATTACTACAGAACATTCTGTTAACTTCCCAAATGTCCTCTTTGTAATGTTCTCGCGCAACCATAAAATAACCAAAATAGAACGTCCCCCTAAACTCATGTGGGAACGTTCTGTTAATGTCCCAAATGTCCTCTTTGTAACGTTCTTATGTAACCATAGAATAACCAAAATGAACGTCCCCCTAAAGTCATAAAAGAAACCGTGAACTGCAGCACTTTCATTACCAAAAGAGGACGTTTTAGGAACGTCCTGAATGTTCTGTAAAGGTTAGGAATTTTCATAAATTTTAGGGAATGTTGCGCAAGGTCCTGAGAACATCGCCTTGTACGTGGGTCGATGTTATTTCTATTCATTGTTACATATCTAATAATCTCTCTTCATTTTCACCTGCAGAAATGTTTTTTTCTAATATGTAAGAGTTAAAAGTTATCATCACCAATCAAAATCTTACCTTTACATGTTGGCACTTGTTCCCAAATTCCACTGCGGCAGAAAACTGTGCTTTTCTCATTCATTAAGGATGAGCTTCCACATACGTATGTTACACTAGATCCATCTACATAAAATTCTTCAGGTTTAGATGTTATGAATGCATTTTCCACCTTTGGAGGAATGTCACAACGTACATCCACTAAAAAAACGAAAAAAAGAAATGTATGGAAATTCATGAACTCCAGTAAGACTGATGTTAACATTATCAATAGATTCCATTGTCCACTATATGCTGCTGCTGCTCCTCACAAAAATATAATAAGAGTTTGAGGAGCTCACCAATACAAACTGGTGTCTCCCATGTACCACTGACACATTTTATCAAGTGTTGAGCTGGTATGAACCCTGGATCACATTCAAATGCTATTCTGTCTCCATCCTGGAAGATCTGTTTTGTTTGCTTTAGTTTTCCATGATGAACACTAGGAAAAGCACCACATTCTTCCTTCCCTTTAAAGACAGACATATTTCAGTAACTTATGATTCGTCTAACACCTGAGACTCACAATAATGAAACTCACGGATGCACCGAGGTTCTCCAGACCAAGAGCCTTTGCTGCATGTCACTGAATCCCACCACTTCCCACTGAATGGTTTATAACCTGTGTTGCAGGTGTAAAAGATTTCTTCCTCTTTGGAGGAGTGGGAGTGTATCAACCCATTTTCCACGGATAAATCAGGGCACAATTTTTGTTTTGCTGTAAGGAAATAGTTTCAAAAATTCAAAATTCTGATTTCATATGTTATTGAGTTGTCATTATGCAGATGTATAATGATTTGATTGATATTGAAAAAGTTCAAGTTAAAGGCAAATTGTCAATTTCTGTCCGTATGAGAAATTCAAAGATAAAAAGGAAACTTCCAAGAAAGCGTACCCTCACAGACAGGGACATTATTATCCCATCTGTGATCTCTGCAGGTACGCTGATTGATTCTGCTTGTCATTTCAAAACACAATGTTTTTACACTTTTTACAAGATCAATATAACCTGATATAACCTGTCATGCTGTTCAGTTTCACTGTTTCACCATCAACATATGAATATTTTTAAACTGGTTCTAGGTTTTCATATTTAATGTTTTCTTGAAGACATTCTGAGAAGCACAAATAAAGATTACACAAAGACGTAACTGTCATGTGTATTAAATGCTGAAGTACATGAGCAACTAGTCAACACTCTCTAAAGCTACAGTTTGTGAAGTGCATATAATATAACAATTATGTTAAAGTTATTAAAATCTAAATTAAAAAGACAAAGACATTAAAATAAATAACAACAAAAAGCAGTTGCTCTCATTTTGAGCTCAATTCTCAAGTATCTTTTGGTCTGTTTCTGATACTCTTGCATGCTCAGGGATTAACAAGTTAATCATTTACCAAAGTCAAAAAGAGGTTTTTCTTACACCAGACCACTCTGTGCACAAGCAATATTTTAACTGTTCACTCATGTTCTGTCACATAAGGCATTGGAAATGAGTGAGATTGAAGAAGATTTAAAATGTTTAAAATGCAGCATCTTCATTTTGTTACATTTAATACAACAGAATTATCTATAATAAATAAATAAATAAAATCAATAATAATAATTGATAATAAAAAATAAAATCATACCAGTGCATTGCCGTATGCCTGTCCATTTAATTTGAATTCATAATATATGCACAAATTGTAAGATTTAATATCAGCACATACCAGCACACAGTGGTTTTGGAGTCCATCCGTCTAGTGTGCATGTGGCCACTGCTGCCTTTTGTTCATACCCATCCAAGCAATAGTAAGATTTTCTTGCTCCCACTTTTATATCTCCCCAGAAGTAAAATTCTGGGTAACTCACATGCTGGTCACGTGGAACTTCACATCTAATATCTGAAACAAGATTCACATTATTGTAATAACATGCAGTAAGTTCAGCTCCTAATGCAGAAGTGTTTCTCTAAAATCTTACTCTCACAAACAGGCTCATGATCCCACTTCCCGTTCTCTTGACATGTAAATGATTTGATGGTTTCTTTTGTACCAAAGATCCAGTATCTTTCAGTGCAGGTGATCTCCACACTTTCTCCAGCTCTGAAAATAGTTTTTCCCTCTTGGTCGATATTTTTTATTCCAAATCTGTTTGACTTCAGCTCACAAGTTACTTCTGTATAAGACATAATTATGCACAACTAAGGCTATGTTCAGACTGTCAGTTCAAATCAGATTTTTGTGCATATCCGATTGAAATCCGATCAGATTTAGCAAAAAAATCACAATTTTTACTAATCCATTTCAAGCTACTGTATATGTGGTTTGCAATTCTATTCAAATTGCAAAGTGCCAGACGAGCTATACTATACTATAGCCTTATTCACACAGGATTAGTATTATCTGGTATTTCCTACTAAAGCAAAGTGTTATTTGACTCTGACGGCAACATGCCCAGTGCATTATGGGTGTTGAAGTTTTCCTATTTGCCAAAAAGGAGGACAACAGCCTTTTTTATAGGTTTTCTCTAGTCAGGTAAAACTGATTTCAAATTTTTTCCCTTCCTTTCTACTGAATAGGCAGCCAAGTTTTATTGAAAGCCCATTTTGGCAGCGGTGAAGTACCTTTATTCTATACATTCCAGTAAAACCTGCTAAGCAGTTCACTTTCACTGTTTCACCATCATTGTATGAATCTTTCCAAACGGTTTCTCTGTTTTCATATGTAATATCCTCTCAAAGACAATTTGAGAAGCACAAACAAATGTTACACAAAGATGTACTAGTCAACACTCTTTAAAACCATTTAAGGTAAGCGTTGGGTGTGATTAGAATAACATTCTACATTATTAAAAATGAATAAACTCACCTTGACCTCGCACAACAGTAACAGAAAATAGAAAGCAGGAAAAGCTGATGATTTGTACAGGAACTCTCATTTTGAACTCTCCTTTGACAAATGACTGTAACTTTTGTTTTCTGTCTCTTTTTGTATGATGAGGGATCAAAAAGTTAATCATTTACTAAGTCAAACAGAGGATTCTTTTAAACCAGACCACTTTATGGTCGTGCAGAAGGACATTTTGTTTAAAAGAAAAGTCATTTTTATCTGATGTTTATAGCTGTCAACTAAACACATTAAAATACAGTAATAACCTACTGTATCATGCAGTTCACTTTCAGTCTCATCATGAGTCTATTTCACAAATAGATTTAAGTTTTGGGACCTGCTTTATAATATGTATAAGATTAAAATTCAAGTCAATAAAATGTAATTGAAAAGGACATTAAGATGAACAACAATTTCATCAAAAATAATAACTTGCCTTCACTTTGTGCACAACTAAAGGAAAACAACCAAAAGACAAAACCAAGTATGTTTCTAGAAATCTCATTTTGAGTTCACATCACAAGTAGCTTTTCTGTCATTTGGACAAACCAAAGGACAAAAAGACAAACTTCTTAAATCACATTTATGTAACCAGGAAGCAAAAAGAAAGTTCCAAAATATTTTGTGTTCACTACTGTGCTTTACAGGTAAACCTGTTAGATTTTTTTTTTTTTCACTGGCTAGTGTTATTTACATTTAAAGAAGAAAATTTAATAGATTAATTAATCTGTACCTGTAAAAAGTTTAAAAATATTCACACATTTCAATGTTTCAAACATTGCAAAACAAATAACTTCGAGAGTTCGACCCTTAAAGTATCCAAACTAAAACTGAAAAACTAAAACTGTTGTTGTCTCCTAGATGACCTAGATGATCCTCTGAATTATTGGATCTTACGGTGTGGACTTTTGGTAAATATTGAAATGTTAAACCCAAAGGTCTTTAACTTTAAAAGGTAAATGTTTGTCATGTGGTAGCTGTGTTTTGGCACATTCAATGAATAGGCTTAACATTTTTAAAAGTAGATTATAGAATTTTTATAGAATTTAGTAAAAAAATTTTTTTATATACATTTAACCTAATCACCTCTTTACAAAATATACGGATTGGCTTGGCTATACACATTACATTTACATTTAGTCATTTAGCAGAGGCTTTTCTCCAAAGCGACTTCCAAATGAGAATAGTAGAAGCAATCAAATCAACATAAGTACAACAGTATGTAAGTGCTACGTCGAGTCAGTTTCATCAGTAAAGTGCTCATAGCAAGGAATTTTTTTTTTTTTTTTTTTTGTAATACACAAAAGAATAGAAATTGATAAATAAAAAGTAAGTGCTACTATTACTGGGTCAAGTGTTGACGAAAAAGATATGTCTTCAGCAGTTTTTTGAAAATGGCTAAAGACTCAGCTGCTCGGATAGAGCGTGGTAGGTCATTCCACCAGCCAGGAACAGACCCGGAGAAGGTCCGTGAGAGTGATTTTGTGCCCCTTTGGGATGGCACCACAAGGAGGTCTGGAGGGCGCATAAGTCTGAAGTAGTGAGTTTAGGTATAGTGGTGCAGAGCCAGTGGTTGTTCTTTAGGCAAACATCAGAGCCTTGAATTGAACTGATGAAGAGAGGTGTGACATGCGCTCTCTTCGGTTCGTTAAAGACCAGTCTTGCTGCAGCATTCTGGATCAGTTGTAGAGGCTTGACAGTGCATGCTGGAAGGCCAGCCAAGAGAGCATTACAATAGTCCAGTCTGGATAGAACAAGAGCTTGGACAAGAATTTGTGTGGAATGCTCCGATAGGAAGGGTCTAATCTTCCTAATGTTGTACAAGGCAAATCTGCAGGACCGGGCCATTGTAGCAATATGATCTGTGAAGCTTAAACAATCATCCATCACCACTCCAAGGTTCCTGGCTGTCCTGGAAGGAGTTATGGTTGACGTCCCAAGTTGAACTGAAAGGTTATGATGAAGTGTTGGGTTGGCACCGACCACAAGCAGTTCCGTTTTTGCAAGGTTGAGTTGAAGGTGGTTCATCCAGGCAGAAATGGCTGTCAGGCGGGCTGTGATGCGACCAGCAACCTGCATCTGGTTGGAATGAGAGGTTGAGTTGTGTGTCATTATCATTACAGTGATAGGAAAAAACATGTTCCTGAATGACAGATCCTAGTGATGACATGTAGATGGAAAAGAGAAGTGGTCCAAGCACGGAGCCCTGAGGTACCCCAGTAGCAAGATGATGTGACTTGGACACCTCACCTATCCAAGATACCCTGAAGGACCTACCTGAGAGGTAAGACTTGAACCACTGGAGTGCGGTTCCTGAGATGCCCTTCAACATGAGGGTTGACAGGAGGATCTGGTGGTTAACTGTGTCAAAAGCAGCAGACAGATCCAGCAAGAAGAGTACTGATGATTTTGAAGTTACTCGTGCCAGTCTCAGGGCTTCAGTGACTGAGAGCAGGGCAGTCTCAGTTGAGTGGCCACTCTTGAAGTCAGACTGAAGCCAGCTTATTCATTCCCTTTGTTTGTTCATGCTTATAAGACTTCAGTACTTCCTTAAGCTGGGTACACACTAAAGGATTTTTGAAATCTTATAAGATTTTCAAAATGTGAGAGACCACAAACATGAGGAGAAAAAGCTCTTAGATTTAACCGTTTTGCTCCTATAGTGTGTGGTTTGCCGTGATGTGACAAAGTCCCGACTGTGAACACGGGAAATCTCACAAAATCTCTTGAGACTTCAGAATTAACATGGCAGATGATAGACAGGAAGAAATTGTGATGAAAGTGTTTGGAATGATTTTGACAGAAAATTCACAGGAAAAAAAAAAGAAAGAAGAGGGTTTGGGTGAAGTCGTGGAGACGGTGGGAACATGGTCTTTCAATCAACAATCAAAAAGCGCCAAAAAACTTAATTCAAAAAATCTCTTAGGGTACGTTTACATGACAACGATGTACTAAAAACAGAAAAGTTTTTTCTTCGTACAGATGATGTTTTTAAAACTATCCCCATTCACATGGATCTGTGAAAATGACTAAAAACGCTGTATTACGCATGCCAGACAAGTAGTTGGTGATGTCACTGCAGTTTACACAGAGATGAAAACAATATTGTTTTCAAAAACTTGCACTTTGAAACCCGTTTTTCAAAGGTTTTCATTTTCAGGCCACCAAAACTCTGTTGTTGTGTAAATGAACAGACCAGCACACCCATGGGCGAACAGATGGGCGTGAAAATGATAACTGTGTCAGGCTGAAACTAGCAAAAAACACTTGCGTCACGCCTCGCGTCGCATTCCGCCGGGTGTATGATAGGGTCCAATCTTTAAAAAAAAATACAAATACACACAAGGTTATGTCAAAAACACAAAGTTCACAAAAAGAATGGCATCTACGCTAATATTAGCCTCTCTGTTTATCCCGAGGTTTACTGTAGTGAGCCGGATCCGGGCCGTATCCAGGTGAGATCGAGGACCTGTGCCTTGACACGACCACAACGCAGCCCTGAAGTGTCAGCAGAGATTGAGTCAACTAGATCATGCACTGTGAAGGCCTCATCGACACGACAGCCAGTGGCACAGTTCCTCAACAAACCGTCTGTACTGCCATGATGAATACGATCCTCAACTGGATGGAACTGGAATAAATACTTTGACTGTTGCGATCCCATCGGACTTATGATAGCTGCCTGATTCATAACAAAGCACTGTTCGAGGAGAACTGGCCCCCGGACTAAGCCTGGTTTCTCCCAAGGTTTTTTTCTCCATTTTTAACACCTGTTTGCCACCTGATGTCACCTGTTGGAGTTTGGGTTCCTTACTGCTGTCGCCTTTGGCTTGCTTAGTTGGGGACACTTGACATTTGATATTCAACAGTGTTTTGATCTGCCTGCACTGACACCATTGTATGTAGACTGAACTGACCTGGATGATGACATCACTGTTTACTCCAGTACTGAATTTACTTAAAATGGATACTGACACCATTTTCTTTAAGAGCTGCTGTATAGCCAAAATTATATATCAGTTATCACTGTAAAGCTGCTTTGACACAATCTGCATTGTAAAAAGTGCTATATAAATAAAGGTGACTTGACTTGACAAAACACAGTCGGTTACGTCTGTGAACGTAAACACCAGGAACAGAAATCGCATGTGTATAATAGATCTGTGGCACATTCCCTTCAAAAACAAAACTTATCTACAACTTATATCTTTAGCGTCTCAGATGTCGGGAGTAAATGAAGACTGTTATGTTCACTCTTACATCTAACAACAAAATACCTTAATCGCTTACGAGAGATTCTTGTCGCTACAGCTGATCCAGTGTAGCAGTGGCATGTGTAGCTGTAGCTGTGTGCGCTGCATGTTTATGAGGGGGCCTAGACCTCCCCCCCCCAGGCCCCCCCATAAACATGCAGCGCACACAGCTTTCTTCTCGTCGTTGTAGTTCATTTGAGGCAGTGTCTATGGCGTTATTTGCTTTCGCTCAGATATTGCATGTGCACGCTCAAACTTTGTTCTATGTAAATCAAACATGCTTTTTCACTAGACTTGTCTTCTCTCCTGGATTTAATGTTGCCTGAAGCTATCAACCATCAAACTTCCACGATTGACTGTTAAAATAATACCTATAAATTATAAAGAAATGAAGTATCCAAGCATTTTATACAGTGGGTACGGAAAGTATTCAGACCGCCTTAAATTTTCCACTCTTTGTTATATTGCAGCCATTTGCTAAAATCATTTAAGTTCATTTTTTTCCTCATTAATGTACACACAGCACCCCATATTGACAGAAAAACACAGAATTGTTGACATTTTTGCAGATTTATTAAAAAAGAAAAACTGAAATATCACATGGTCCTAAGTATTCAGACCCTGAGTGTGCGTGTGTGTTTGTGAATGATATTTAGTTATGTACTGTGATGTTTATAGTCATATTTTCTTAATGTCTTGTACCGTTGAACATGGTATGGTGGATGGGACTATTCATATGGAAATTATATATGACATTATGCATGGTTAAACTAGGTATTAGCTCCATATATGGATATTTCGGGGAGGCGAAATATCCATATATATTTGTAACTGCCATTGCAGAATTGAGCAATCTATTGAACTGATATATAAAAAAAAAGAAAAAACAGATGCAGAACCCTTAAAGTATTCGACTGATTGTGCTTAAACTGTTGTTGTTTCTTATGACCTAGATGATCCTCCTTATTTCACATTAAAAAAAAAAAAATTAAAAAAAAAAACTGGACTTACTGGACTTTTGATAAACACTGAATTGTTAAACTCAAAGGTCTTTATTTGTAAATTGTTGTAATGTGATAACAGATTCTTGCCACACAATGCATATGTTCAAAATAGGACCTGACATTTTTAAAAATGTATTTACATTTTTTTATTTTTTTTTAAGAAATATTGAAAAAAAAAGTGCCTAACCTTCAGAAAATGCTGACTGTGAACATAAATGTTAAACTCCCTTGATCAATTGCACCACCAAGTGGTCCCTGTGTGAAGTTTAAATTTGTGATTGTATTTATTATCTTTTAATAGAAGATAAAAGCACTTCTGCACTTTTTTGCACTTTGATGTATATCTGGCTTCTGTATAATAAACTGATACAAGCTTTTTGGCTGATTTTGGATGTGTACAGATCTTTTTTTCATTCTTGGATCATTTATTATTATTTTAAAATATACCCCATATTTTTCTGGTGTATTGACTGCGATCTCATCAGAATACATGGCTATTAACCAGCCATACCCTGAACCCTTGCTTAATATGCAAAAAAAGTTATGGATAGATGTGAGCAGTAGTCATGAATTCTCTGTATATCTTTCCACACTGTCACATGCACTTTGTAATGTCACGTGCATTAACCAAGTATTTAGAAATGAGATTCATCTACATAATGTACATTTTACGTGATATTATATGATTTTGTGGTCAAGTGTTCATAAGAGTTCATAAGAGTCCTGGCCTAAAGACATCTTACTCCTGGGAGTGAATTACAGTGTAAAGCATGCCATTTCCTGTCTTTACAAGTTACCTTAGACAAATCAAACTTCTTAAGTCACATTTATGTAACATATAAACAGGAAGCAAAAAGAAAGTTCCAAAATATTTTATATGTTCACTACTGTGCTTTACAGGTAAACCTGTTAGATATATTTTTTTCACTGACTAGTGTTATTTACATTTAAACAAGAAAAGTATTAGATGAATTAATCCATCCCTTAGGACAATGTAAAAAAAAAAAAAAAAAAAAAAAAAAACTACAGAAATGAGTGAGATGAAAGAAGTTTCAAAATATTCACATATCAACCTTTCAAACATTGCAAAATATATAACTGCCACTGCATTGAGATAGACAAAGAGTTTAAAGTATCTGTACATGCTTAAAACTGAAAAACAGGTTGCCTAAATGACCTAGATGTTCCTCCATATCTCACACTGAATATATATATATATATATATATATATATATATATATATATATATATATGTGTGTGTGTGTGTGTGTGTGACAAATAATAAAAACCTTGATTTGTGTGATTTCATTACTTATTAATTAAAATTCATGAGAAAAAAAAAAAATCCAGAATGAGCAACAGGGTGTAATGTGTATCATATTTTCTGTGTGTTTTTGGATTTTGTCTTCTGTGATAGTTTGCCCCATTGACTGACCTAGTTTTCCTGAGTCTGATTTGTCATTATATTCACCTGTGTCTTGTTAATTAACTCTTTAATTCCCTTTGTTTGTTCATGCTTATAAGCCTTCAGTTCTGTCTTGGTGTTTGTTGGTTCTATGTTAACATCAATGCAAATGGTGTTTTCTCTGAGTATCTTCGGTGAGTTCATTTATTAAAAATATATTATATTTTAAATAAAATATTCTTTGTCTTCGTGAGCTTTGTACCATGTTCCGTGATACAGGGCTGTACATTTAGCATACAATTAAACCTCAGTAGGTGCTACACAGTAGCTTTGTACAAAAGGTTGATTTGTAATGACCTGATCTAAAAAACTAATTTATTTGGTTCTAGGGGCGTTTCCTCCAAGGAGGCAAGGGAGGCAGCGCCTTCTTAAAATTAGAATGAGAAAATAATCTATATTATAAATATTACAAAAATAAAACAACGCAAATATTACAAAATGTGACCATAAGTGTTTAAGTGTCTCGTGTTTCTGAGGGAATACTGTCCAACAGCGACACCTGCAGGTAAAGTTACAGTGGGATTCCGCATCTCTCGTGCCTCCCTTGAGCTCATAGAGAATGAACAAAGCCCCTAAAGCAATGGTCTCAAACTCAGTTCCTGAAGGGCCACAGCTCTGCACAGTTTTGCTCCAACTCTAATCAAACACACCTGATCCAGCTAATCGAGGTCTTCGGGATTAGTAGAAACTTTCAAACAGGTGTGAGTTGGAGTTGGTTGGAGCTAAACTGTGCAGAGCTGTAGCCCTCCAGGAACTTGGTCTGAGACCACTGCCCTAAAGCTTGCAGTGGGTTTTGTGGGGGGTAATAGAGAATGAATGGGGGAAAGTCACGTGAGGGGAGGCAATGCCTCCATCGCGCTATGATTGGATGTGATTGGATATGATTGGTTTGTGCAATAAATCCCGCCTGTTTTTTTCATGCGTGTTCCGCGCGTCAGTCTCTGTGAATAAAATGATGGTATCACCGCTTTATGTCACGTCAAAATCAAACTCGAAAAGATCTAAAAACATGACTGCGGGGGGTTTATTGAGCAATCAGCTTGGTAAAATTAAAGATACATCGTCATGTCTATGACAGTGTTTACCGAGCATGACTGATGAGCCGAAATAAGTTGACTATTGAAAAGAACAGCTGAAAATCAATACACAAATAAAATATATTGTATAGTTACTGCCTTTAGTTATTATTTTGTTATTAATGTAAAATTGCTTAAAATGCTAACTTGATGAGATTGACTTGGTTTCAATAAATAGAACAATAATTACATTGTTAATGTAAAAATACAAAATAGAGTTTCTTTTTTGGTGTAATGTAAAGGAATAATCATTTAATAAGGAAAATGTGACAAGTAACAGACATGAATTCACACTTGGTTTATAAAAAATTAAAAATAAATAAAAACTGTGACACTGTGTCCTAACTAGACGCGATGCGATAAGATTCCAGCGACGAGCAATTTGACTGTCCACACTTGACGCGACGCGACAATGAGAAGCGATAAAATAAATCAAAAAACCACAGCCAATCAGAAGAGAGTGTGGGCGGGCTCTCACGGCAAGAGCACAGCAGACACAATGACATGGGCAATTACATAGTAAAATTCATAAATATAACAATTTAAACATTGTTTAAAGTACATACGGTGTGACTGAACCAATCTTTGTCATAGAATACATTTGTTTGTTCGCATTGAGTTGACAGTTTGAACGTTCTTGTGCCCATTTATTTATTTTCAAGATCTGAGGTGAATTAGCCAGTGTTGTTTTCATTACAGCTAATAAGCTGGGAACACAGAATGATATTCAAACTCACGTTAGACGCTTTTAACATTAAATAAAGCACATAAACAGTACCTGATATTATCATTGCCATGAGGAAATTGTTTGCTTCCTCATTTCAAAACACCACTGCACGCCACTGATTTGGTCACATTTTCTTATAACTTGGATAAAAGGACTGAAGGAAAAAATTAAAAAATATGATCAGTGCTACAATATTTGTAAAAATTGAGAAAACAAATTTAAATTTTACTTACTGTGATGCTGTATATCAGAGCATTCAAGGCAATTAAGAGATTTAAATATTGGTTGGTTTTCTTTTATTGAGTAGCTTAAATATCGGTTTTAAATACTGGAAATTGGACATGAACAGCCGCTCAAGTCGTATTTATGACTAGGAAACTCAGGCTAGCAATATCAACAAAGCAGTCAGTATATGTTGTGGCCACCAGCTGCTTTGAGTACTACAGTTCATCTCATCCTTATGGACTGCACCATATTTACCAGTTCTTGTTGTGAGATGTTACTCCACTCCATGTCTGGTGGGACATATGGCTACATGTGGTTTGGCACTACGAGGGCAATCAGCTGTTCTTCCTGTCTCCCTGTAATGCTGTCTTAGGCGTCTTACATCTTTCTCTTGATGTTTTTCACATTAACATTTCCTTTTTTGCTGAGTTTATGTTTTGCATATATAAATGCATAAATGTAATGCAATAAAAAAAATATATGTTGAACTAAAATCCACACCAAAGTCAGTCTAATTAATAACATGTTTTTAATCACAAGGGTTGTTAAAGGAATGTTGACACAAAAAAATACAAATTATTTCTGTGAGATATATAGCTTAATGAGAATGATAATATATGTACAAGCTGTGTGTGTGTGTCACAAACACATAATTACATGCTCAGGGCTCGAAATTAACTTTTTTACTTCAAAAAGTTAGGAGCACCAGCAAAAATTTAAGAGCACCACAATTAAAAAGCCTTGTCATTCACTTGTCCGAATAAAAATGTTGTTTGTCTGGAAAAAAATAGGATACTTGTGTTGTAAATATAATTTATTCTGAAGCAATAAGTGTTAACTCAGTTTTGACATTTAAATCTGTATATTTGTGATATTTACTCCAAGGGCTTTTTTTTTTTTTTTTTTTTTTAAACCTTTATAAAGGGCTTTTTCCTCTAATCTTATTAAATGTATGCTTCATTTTTCATTTTAAATTCTTAAATTTGATCAGTAAATTTAATTAGAATCATAAGACACTATCGAGCTGTTACCAGTCAAATTAAATAATTTACACTGAAAAATTACAACGAAATTAAATAATGTTATGAGATTGTTTTCATTTTTTTTTTTTTGAATATACAAATAAATGTTGGAAAGACTGATACTTTCAAACATGAAACTAAACCGCCAGTAGGTGGCGGCAGGTGACCGTCTTTAGGAGAGAGTCATTGAGTCATTCATTAAAACGATTTGTTCAAATAGATGATTCATTCAAGAATCACAATTGTGTTGTCATGAAATGCGCATGGTTCTGCTGTGATCTTTGTTTGGAACTATTTTCGCTGCTGAAACAGAACAAAAACTATTGCATCTAAAATGTGAGTGATTTAATTTTAACTACTTTTTACGGTTTATTGAACTGTTATGAAACCAGTGTTACATTTTCAATCGTGATGGTTTTATTCAGGATATTCAGGAAAACTGTAGGCCTACTCTTGGTCGTGTAATGTTGCTTAACTGTATCATATGTTTTAAATATAAAAACTCAAGTGTTAATGTCGAGCCCTGTGTAACGTTCTTTTCATCATCTCTCTTCAGCTCTTTATATTTTGCGCGAAAATTAGCTCCCTGTCACGGAATGAATGACTGCTAATATTAACCAAACTAAAATCTGCTTTAAACTTAAGAACTTATTGATGAAGTTTAATTGGTTATGTGACAGAATGGTGGACCGGTTACTGCATCAGCTCACAGCAGGCACATACTGTGCAGTAATACAGCAAACGTTTTGTAGAGAAATGAAAACAGGTTGCACCTCAACAATTATTTGCA